>CAUYQV010124836.1:0-35555 GCA_963574575.1 Galagoides demidoff
TGGAGCCTCAAGCTATCCCCCTGGGTAGAGTGCCATGGCATCACAGCTCATAGCAACCTCCAACTCCTGGGCTCAAGCGAGTCTCCTGCCTCCGCCACCCAAGTAGCTGGGACCACAGGTGCCCGTCACAACGCCCGGCTATTTTTTTTTGGTTGCAGCTGTCGTTGTTTTAGCGGGCTTGCCACCTCAGGTGTATGTGGCTGGCACCTTAGCCACTTGAGCCACAGGTGCCAAGCCTAGACATACTTTTAAATGTAATTTCTTGCTTTCAAAATTTACCCTTTCTTCTTCCTGGCTCCTGTGTTTGTTCAGATCCTTACCACTTCTTTCACAGATTATCACAGTAGATTCCTTTTGTTTTTGTTGTTTATGCCTAGAGTTGATCAAAAGGGCTGACTCAAGCCAGTATCTCAAAAATGAAGGTAGGGAAGAATGTCATTTAATCGCTAATGATAAAAAAAATTCTTGGTACCTGTCAAGAATGCCAAATGTTGGGGCAGGGTATGGTGGCTCACGCCTGTAATCCTAGCACTTTGGGAGGCCAAGGCAGGTGGACTGCTTGAGCTCAGGAGTCGAAGACCAGCCTGAGCCAGAGTGAGACCCCCATCTTTGAAAATAGGCAGGCGTCATGGCAGGCACCTGTAGTCCCAGTTACTTGGGAGGCAGCTGAGGCAAGAGAATCACTTAAGCCCAAGAGTTTGAGGTTGCTGTGAGCTTTGACACCATGGCATTCTATCGAGAGCACCATAGTGAAACTCTGTCTCCAATAAATAGATAAATTAAAGTGAATTCTAAAACATGAATATTGAAGTCTGTCTTGGGAAGAGAGATGTAAAATTATTTAGTAGAAGAAATGACTTCTGTCCTAAGGAAGTGTACAAAGTGTGAAAAGCCTAGACGTAAAGAGGTATTTATCATAGTAAAAAGGTAGTATGAATGAAAAACTATGCTCATTATTTCTTGTAGCATCTGCTGGATTTTATTAAGCAATATTTAGGAAGTTTATTAAAAACTTGCAAGTATATCTGTGACATAGTTCTCAGATATTCTCAGAACACTGAATTTTAGGTACATTATATACAAAATTATTAATGTGTACCTGGCAAAGGGGTGTCAACTTCTTTTTTTTTTTTTAGATAGAGTCTCACTGTGTCGCCCTTGGTAGAGTGCGGTGGCGTCACAGCTCACAGCAACCTTCAACTCTTGGGTTTAAGCGATTCTCTTGCCTCAACTTCCCAAGTAGCTGGGACTACAGGCACCCACTGCAACACCCAGCTATTTTTTATTGCAGTTATTATTGTCGTTTTATCTGGCCCAGGCTGGGTTTGAACCCGCTGGCCTTGGTGTATGTAGCTGACCCTGTAACAGTTGTGCTGCGGGCTCTGAGCTGGCTGTCAGCTTCTATGCCTTAGCCTCCTGAGTAGCTGGGACTATAGGCGTGGCTTTTTAATTTTTTTTTAAGAGACGGGGTCTTTCTTCTTTTCATTTTTTTCCCCCTTGGGTTTTGTTTTATTTTATTTTTTTGAGATAGAGTTCTACCCTATTCCCTTAGAAGAGTGTAGTGGTGTCATAGCTCACTGCAACCTCAGTCTTGGGCTGTGGGCATCCTACTGCCTCAACCTCCCCAAACCACTGGAATTATAGGTGCTTGCTGGGGCACCCAGTTGGGTTTTTAATTTTTTTTTGAGATAGAGTCTCTGCTGCCCTTGGTAGAGTGCTGTAACATCATCGCTCACAGCAACCTCAAACTTTTGGGCTCAAGCGATTCTCTTCCCTCAGCCTCCCAAGTAGTTGGGACTACAGGCGTTGGCCATAGCACCTGGCTATTTTTAGAGATGAGGTCTCGCTCTAGCTCAAGCTAGTCTCCAACCTATGAGCTTGGGCAGTCCACCTGCCTCAGCCTCTTAGAGTGCTAAGATGATAGGCGTGAGCCATGGCGCTTGGCTGTAGTATGTATTTCTGACTCCCAGTACTCTTTTTCTCCCCCTTACCCACACCCAAAATATTAGATGTCTTTTCCAGGAAAAAGTATTTGTCATCCTACAACCTCCTTGATTTGCATCCACCCCCTTTTCCTTCTGTCCAGTCTTGTTTGCTGCCAAAGGCTAGTGCATACGTGTGCTCTGGATTTCATTCTTTTCTGTCTTTTTAGAGACCTCGTGATTGTAGTTTCTTTACCCTCACCTCTTTTTACTCTTTTCTTTTTTTTCTATATCTAATCATTCTCTAGTAGCTCTACTTGAAAATAACCCCAAGCTCTCTTTTACCCCTGCCCCCTGTTTGTGTGTCCACTCCTCAGGTTATTCTGCCACCACTCACTCCTGTCAGATCCTTTCCTTGTTCGTATGATGTATCTGTGTGTGGTTTAATTCTTCTTGGGACTCATGTTTCCTGATGGAGAGAATTCACACCTTTCATCATTTCTGGACACAGTTTTAGCCCATTGTAGTATTTCAAAATATTTCTTCTTCCCATTTTTTCTGTTCCATCTTCTGGAATTTTTGTCCAACGTATTTGGATTTCTGTTCTTCCTATCCTTTACTCTCCTATATAATTTTCATATCTTTATCTTTTGGTTCTGTATCTGAGTAATTTCTTTAGATTTTTTTTCTTCATAAACCATCTTTTTAGCTCTGTTTGTTTTACTTGACTATTGTGTAAGAATTTTCTGTGAACACGTTTTTTTAAATTTTAGAAATTCTTTGTGGTCCCTTCCCTTTTAAAATGGACTTAGTTTGGTTTTCTTTTTTTTATATTTTCTTCTCAAAATGTATGTGGGCCTTTCTTTCCATCTAAAAATAGAGTGGTGGTTTTGTTTTGAAACAGTCTGAAAGTCATAGAAAAACTAGTAGTGAAAACTTTATTTTCCAAAACCATCAGTAAGTGATTTGCAAAGGTATTATCTCATGGGCACTGAATACTTACCAGGACATTCTGCACAATCACAGTGCGGCTATTGAGAATAGGAAATTAACGTTGCTGTACTACTACTATCTGGTCTTTAAATGCCAATTAATTTTTGATAATTGTCTCAGTTTTTTTTTTTTTTGCTATTTCAGGCTTCTTGTTTTGGATTTTATTTGTTATTTTTCATTGTTAGATTTAGATTATGCCTCTGAATATCATAGAAGTGAACTTTCCATTACATATCAATGGCCCATAATTGTCTTTTTTTAACATAAAGGTTTTCTTTTTCCATTTATAATTAGTATTTATTTTGCAGAGTAGTGAAAGTATATAAACGTCCTATTCTTAATCAACCTTTCAATTTATATCAGTTTTAGTTTATGAATTCATAGGATGTATAATCCCATTACTCATGATTTACTGCGGTGCTCAAATTGCTGTCAGTTTATTCAGTGGGAGCCCGTTTGAACTGGCTCCCTATTCTTTTGACCTATCCCTGTTACTTTTTGAATGCTTCTGTACTTACTGGCCTTGCAAATGTATTAGTTTTCTACTGCTGTCATTACAGATTACTACAAATTTTGCAACTTAAATAGGCACATTGGCTCATTAGCTTTCATTTATCATATTTATTAATAGGTTAGAAGTCCAGGTTGAGTTGGCTGTATTCTTTGCTTGTTTGTCTTTGTGGCTCTTTTCAGGAGGGCTGGGAAGAAACCACTTCCAAGCTCACGTCGGTTGTTAGCAGAATCCTGTTTTTTCCTTGACCTTGTAGGACTGAGGTCCCATTTCTTACTTTCTGTCATCTGGGGTGAAGGGCACTCTTAGTTCCATAGGCTTTTCTATGACCTTGCAGATTTCCTCACGTCTTAGAGCCAGCAAAGGAGAGTTAAATCCTTCTTGTACTTAGAGCCTTTCTCTCTTCCCCTCTGCCACATCATCCACTGACATGTCTGCCTTCCTCTTCTGTCTTATTTTCTTTTCTTTTTCTTTTTAAATTATTTTTCATTAAATCATAACTTTGTACATTGATGCATTTATGGGGTTCAGGGTACTGCTTCGATATACAATGTAAAATGCTTACATTGAACTAAGTAACACATCCATCACAATTATACTCATTTCTTACTAGTTTTGAAATGTACCATTGCATCATGCATATTTGGTGAGGTCCCCCCCAAATACCCTCCTTCCTCCCATATCCCTTCTCTCTCCTCTTCCCTTCTACTTTTTGGACTATAGTTGTCCAGAGTATGTTTTGCCATTCATATAAGTGTATAAGTTATTATATATTGATTTCATAGTAGTATTGAGTACATTTGATACTTTTTTTCCCCCATTCTTGAGATATTTTACTAAGAAGAATATGTTCCAGTTCCGTCTGGGTAAACATAAAAGATGTGAAGTATCCATTTTTTATGGTTGCATAGTATTCCATGGTATACATATACCACAATTTATTAATCCATTCATGGGTCGATGGGTACTTGGGCTGTTTCTGTGTCTTGGCTATTATGAATTGGGCTGCAATAAATATTGTCCTTTTAGGTAAGGTGAGGATTCTTGTGTACAGCAGATGTGCGGTCTGAGTTTATGTCTCCAGCTAGCCTGTGCCTCTTTAGAGGACAATTTAAAGCATTCACATTTATTGAGAGAATTGGTAAGCCTGGCTGTGTATTGGGTGTCACGATTTTTGGCTATCCAGTAGAAATTTTTAATCCTTGCAGCACTGTGGAAGTTGGGTTTTATTCAAAAATTTCTGGGTGAATTTACTTTAGAGGTAGAGCATTGCACTGGTTGTTGTGGAGGATGGGTCTGAGAATATCCTGGAGAGCTGGTTTAGTTATGGCACATTTCTTCAACATGTCTGTGTCATTAAAGTGTTTGATTTCTCCATCACAAATGAAACTTGGTTTAGCTGATTATAGGATCCTGGGCTGGAAGTTGTTTTGTTTTAGGAGACTGAAGGTCGATGACCATCTTCTTCTGGCTTGAAACATTTCAGCTGAGAGATCTGCAGTCATTCTGATCTTTCTCCCTTTGTAGGTGATGCTTTCTTATGTCTGGCTGCTTGCAGAATTTTCTTTTGACTTAACTTTGGCAAAGTTAATCACAATGTGTCTAGGAGATGCTTTATTTGGATTGAGTCTTGCTGGGGTTCTGAAATTGTCTGCTATCTGAAGTTCTGTATCTCTTGCAATGCTTGGGAAATTCTCCTCCAAAATCTCTTGGAGTAGAATATTTGTACCTTCAGGACCATCCTCTTTTCGTTTGGGAATTCCTACAAGACCAATGTTTGATCTTTTGGAGTGATCCCACAACTCTCTCATGGAATGATCAGTTTTTGCTCTCCATTTGTCTACCTCTTTGAGGGTTTAGAAACATTCAAAAGCTTTGTCTTCAGTTTCAGAGATCTTTTCTTCTGCCTGGTCAACTCTGTTACTGAGGGATTGTCCTGTATTTTGGAGGTCCTTTTTCATTTCCTTGAGCTCTGCTTCTCTTTTCTCATTATGCCCATATCTTTGATGACTTGGGCTTTGAATTCATTAATTTCTTGAGACAACTTTAGAAGTACTTTTTGGAATTCAGAATCTATCTTTTCTTCTATTCTATTCATCTTATTTGCAATCCATATCCTGAATTCGATTTCTGACATTGCTGCCATTTATCTGTGCATGGCGTCTTCAGTTGTATCTCCTTTGTCATTTCTTGGAGGGAGGGGACGTTGATCTACTCTGTTTATTCATGTTGCCAGAGTTCTTTTGTTGTGTCTGCACCATGTTTATTTTCCACTGTTTGGTTGTTAGAAGCGGTAGGGTGAGATTGAATTGGGGTTCCTAGGTAGTAGAGATAGCCCCTTACCAAAGCGCTAGGCTTTGTAATTGTGGCTTATCTACTACAACCTTACAAAGGCTCCTGTCAGAGTTTTGGCCAGAGACTATGAGGACCTACTTGGTGAGATAGTGCAAGCTAGCTCTATTTTGTTATCAGCCAACCTCTACCCTATCCTAAGAAACCACAGTATTAGGTTTAAATCTTGACTGTGAAGAGATACAAAACAGCTGCAGTGCCCGGCCCCCACCCTTCAGTTCTTTTCCCACTACAGAAGTTCAAAGGTCAACCTCAGAATGTCCCGGAGTGGACAGCCCCAGGTACAGGTTCCAACCAAATTGTCTCAGGCACTGCAAACCCTGCCCAACAGAGAGAGAAATTCAAGGGTCTCCAACAGCACAATTGGTCTTTTGGAGTGATCCACACTCCCTCCCGCCAGACTCAGTCCGCACTGTTGTCTGCTTCGCTGCTCATAGGCCCAGCTAGAGCCAGGGGCCACACCCCTGCCACAGATCTCAGTCCATACCCAACTAGCCTCTGCTTGCCAGACCAGTTGGAGTCAGGGGACCACATCCCTGCCTGCCAGTCTCAGTCCACTGCCTGGCAAGCCTTTGTTCACAGGCTCTGTGGGAGTCAGGGCACCAGGCTGCCCTCTGGTCTCAGTCCACACACAGCTGGCCTCTGCTTGCCAGACTATTTGAAGTCAGGGGACCATTGCTCCCGCCTGCTAGTCTCAGGGCACTGCTCTCTGCCTGTAGAGCTCAGTCCTCACCTGGTAAGCTTGTGCTCACCAGCCCCACTGGAGACAGTGGACCACGCCCTTTCAGGTTGTAGTCCATGCCTATCAAGCCTCTGCTGGCAGGCCCAGTAGGGGCTGGGGACCAGCCCTGTCTGCCAAATTCAGTCCATATGGCGCAACCACTCTCCCACTGTGGGTGCCGTCAGAGCCGGGGATTCTGCACCCCCTGTCCCACCAGACACAGCCTGAGCTGAGGGTCAGTACTACCACTGACCGGGCATAGTCATAACCAGGGGACTGTTCCTCCTCCCACTGAGTGTCCCTTTCTTTGCACACCCTCTTTCTTCCCCTTTAGTCATAGGTTCCATTCCGATGGTTGGCAGTCCGCACTATGTCCAGATGTCTCAGGACAAGACCACTCTGTGCTCTGTAGGGGCTGAACTTGAGGCTACCATGTGAGGAGGGAAGGATGGACTGGGAGTTTGGACTTGTGGGGGAAAATATCTGCTCAATTTTATGCCTGGTGGGGTGGTGTCTAGGTTCATAAGTGGGACCTCCCTGGAGAAAAAGACCTGGAGTTAGTGGCTTTCTCCAGTGAGGTAAAATGAGAGGTGCTTTTTCTCCTGTTCCTTTGCAGATAGGCTGTGGCACCTCCTGCTTGGGTTTCCAGTTCTCTAGTCAATAGGCTTTGTACCTATAATCTGTTTTCTTGAATCCTCTTCCTTGGAGTTACAGCTTGCTGAACTTCTTTCTTGGCTCAGCTCCCCACCTTTGGCTTCATAGAGTCCAATTCTGTCCAGTTTTTCTTCCTCTGCTCAGGAGCCTCTGCCGAAGGTTGCTACCAGTCGGCCATCTTCCCAGAATCCCCCCTCTTCTGTCTTAAAAGGCTCACGTGATCACATTAGACCCACTAAGGTAATCCAAGGTACTGTAACAATTCCAATAACTCTACCTATTCCAGTAACCTTAATTCAGTTTGTGAAGTCTCTTCACAGGAGTACCTAGAATAGTATTTTATTCAGTAACCAGGGTTAGTGGTACATAGGGGTGGTGGTGGTAGGGTGTCTTAAGAATTCTGCCAACCACCAGGCATAGTACCAGTACACAGGGAGACTGAGGCAAGTAGATTGCTTGAGCTTAGACCACCCTGAGCAAGAATGAGACCCTGTCTCTACTAAAAATCAAAAACTGAGGCAAAGGCTTGCCGCTGTGGCTTAAGTGGCTAAGGCGCCAGCCACATACACCTAAGGTGGCAGGTTTGAATCCAGCCCGGGCCGCCGATCATAGTTCACAGCAACCTCAAACTCTTGGGCTCAAATGATTCTGTTACCTCAGCCTCTCGAATAGCTGGGACTAAAGGCACCAGCTACAATGCCAGCCTCTTTTTTCAATTTTTTGTAGAGATGGGGAGGCGGGGTTCTTGCTCTTGTTCAGGCTGCTGTCGAACTTCTGAGGTCAGGCAATCCACCTGCCTTAGGATTACAGGGGTGAGCCACCGCGCCCGGCTGATTTCTAATCCTGGATTGTAAACTCAGGTTTTAGCTTGAGTTAACAGTATCTCTTCAAAGACATTTTGTGTTTGCTTTACAACTTGACCCCTTTTTGTGAGATTTACCAGACCAAGCACATAGTGTAAATTCAAACCCAGAACCTATCTGAAGGCAAGGCCATAGGTAATAAATTCTTAAAATAGACTGTCTAGAGCTTGGACTGAATTTACACCAGCCTCCTTATTTTCTGTGGTCTTGTGTGGGGGGCTGGGATTTCATCTTTCTTCCACTGAAAGTGTAACCCTTTATAAGTCTCTTTATAGTCTCTATAAGTCTCAGCTATGAAGCAGTATCTCATCAATTTCAGCCTTCCATTCCTTAGAGGCCTTAGGACTCATGTCTTTTCCTTTGGGCATTGAAACCAAAGTTTTGAGACAGGCTGACTTCTTTAGGGTGGCCTATTCCTCTTCATTTTTGACCTCTAGAGGTTTCTTTCACTCATGGTCTCACATATTCACTACTTAGGTAATTAGGAAGATTTTTAGCATGTCTCGTTTGCCTTATTGCCAGAAACAGAAATTCTCCTACCGATTGATTTTTAAGACCCCTTCATACTGACTTCTACAACTACCACTTTCATCTTGTAAGTCAGTGGATGATTTTCAGTTTTCATCTTAGATGAAATTTTTTCTTTTGTAATATTATACTTAGTTTTTGTTTTATACCTGCCCTACTTTTTTGACCATTTCTTTTTAGCTCTCGTGTCTCTTTATCCTAATTTAGTGTTGAAATTCCCTGAGCCTCTGTTTTTCCCCATAATTCTCACCAGTTTTTAGCTACTTAAAATGTTTTGTCTAAAACATTCCAGTAGCTATAATGATCTGTAAAGGATCTCCCTGGCCCCACTCCTTTGTTGCCTTTCAGGGCATTGTCCACACTTCACAAAGTGGTCTTACAGAAACATAATTCCCATCCTGCCACTATTCCTGGTTAAAACCCTTTTATGACTTCTCATTAGGATGGAATCTAACAGTACTTGATGACTGGTAAGACTGTGCATGAGCTGGCTCCTACCTTCATCTTTGAACATCTTCTTTCTTTTTTATTCTGCCACACTGACTTTATCAGTATCAGGGTTCATTGTATATAAGCTACGTAAGGGAATTCTGTACAATTGACTCAAACCCTAACAGTTTGAGGTTGCTGTGAGCTATGACGCCACGGCACTCTATCAAGGGTGACAAAGTGAGACTTTGTCTTAAAAAAAAAAAAAAAAGTAAAAGCTAGTGGGGCATTGTGGCAGGTGCCTGTAGTCCCAGCTACTCCTTACTCCAGAGGCTGAGGCAAGAGGATCTTCTTTAGCTATAAAGAGTTGAAGGTTGTTGTGAGCTAGGCTGATACTACAGCGCTGTGGCCTGGATGACAGAGTGAGATTGTCTCCAAAATAAATAAATAATAGAGCAATCTAAGAAATACTTAATGCTTGCCTAAAGAGATTTAGGAACATCTAAATTCCTTCAAGACGACCAAAATCTCAGGAAAGAAAGTTCTAACTTAAATTTTGTTATCTTCTCTGAGTAATGAAGGCATTAATTATATGGAGACATATTCCACAGCCTAGAAAGGGAAAAACCAAAGGTAACAGAATTTTAAAGTGTTTATTAGTTGTCAAAGGGAAACAGCCTTAAGGCAAATTAACAATGGAAGTTTTTCTGATGTTGTATAATCATCCCATTTAATTCTTCTAACTTTGCTCTTCCTTTATATGTGTATATAGTATGGCTGTGCTTATCACATGCTTACTCGGTGACAGACAGTATGATAATATTAGTATAAGGTTTGCATATGGCAGCCATTCACTTACCAGCCCTATGAAATCATTAGTCCCGTTCTCACTTGGTAGGTGAAGGAATATGAGGCTCAGTGAAGTGGTTTGCATCTTGGGGGAAGATTTGGACTTTTAACTACTTTAATACCATATTAACCTCTAGAAAAGAACATTTACTCTCTCAGGATGTGGATTAGGGATGACTTATTGAGGATTAATTATTTACTTGGGTAAATATTCCTTAAGACTATCCTATTTACTCTTGTTCTTTTGCTGAATAAGCAACTGGGTGGGTACTAATTTGACCTTGTAGGCAGTTAGAAAGTGGAAAGCAAGACTTTAAATTGATGAACACTAATATTTTTGTTACTAGATACGTATATTTCTGTTTTATTTCAATTTTGTGTGATTACATAAGTCACACTAATAAAATCTCAGTTTTAAACAGTGTTGTTTTGTCTTTGTCCATAACATACTATATTCTTCCTGTGAATACCAGCTGTTTCCATGTTTAAAAATTCAATGGGGCTCGGCGCCAGCCACGTACACCTAAGGTGGAGGGTTTGAATCCCCAGCCCGGGCACACCAAACAATGGTGATGGCTGCAACCAAAAAATGGCCGGGTGTTGTGGCAGGCGCCTGTGGTCCCAGCTACTTGGGAGGTGGAGGCAGGAGACTCGCTTGAGCCCAAGAGTTGGAGGTTGCTGTGAGCTGTGATGCCACAATACTCTACCCAGGGGGATAGCTTGAGGCTCCGTCTCAAAAAAAAAAAAAATTCAATGGGCAATTTCAGTCTGTATCTTAACTAGACTTCTTAGCTGCACTTGATGCCATTTCTTTCTCTTTTTTTTTTTTTTTTGCCCCCCTTCTCTCTATTGCCTCAGAACAGAGTGCTGTGGCATCAGCCTAGTTGACAGCAACCTCAAATTCTTGGGCTAAAATGATCCTCTTCCTGCCTCAGCCTATCAAGTTGCTGAGACCATTATGTGCCCACCACAATGCGTGGCTAATTTTTCTATTTTTGGTAGAGACAAGATCTTGCTCTTCTTTTTCAGGCTTGTCTTGAACTACAGAGCTCAAGCAGGTCTCTTGCCTCAGCCTCCCCGAGTGCTAAAATTACAGGTGTGAGCTACCGCACTCGGCCGCCTTCTGTCTTGTCTTTGCTTCGGTGGCACCACAATCATGATTTTCTTCTCACCTTACTGGTGTCAGTTTTCTGTAGGAATTCCTTTTCCACAAACTATCCATGAGATGATGTTGGAGAGCCTCAGGACTTAGTTACTTTTAATAAAACTTCTACTCTTCCTGTTTCAGTTTTTACCATCTCATTAAATGACACTTTTACTCAGAAACCTGTGACTCATTACTAATACTTTACCCATCTACTAAATCTTAATTTACCACCAATTTAGATGATTCTAGCTTCTAGATCACCGGTTCTCTGTGGGTTGTGACCTCTTTGGGGGGTTGAATGACCCTTTCACAGGGGTCGCCTAAAACCATCACAAACACCCTATAGGAATACAGGTGTATGAAAATAATTTTATGGCTGGGGGGCACCATAACATGAGGAACCGTATTAAAGGGTCACAGCATTAGGAAGGTTGAGAACCACTGTTCTAGATGATGTACTTCAGATCCATTTTTCTCCATGTTCAATAGCATTGTCACCTGAGTGCATAGGGACGTAATGTGTCTTCTTAATTGTGGAATAGTCTCCTGCAAGATCTTTATGTTTCCACTCATCCTCTTTCAATCCATTTGTTATACAGCTGTTGAAGGGATAATCTTTAAAAAAAGGAAGTTATGGTATTTGCCTTTGGTATTTTCCTATAGATTTTAGCATAAACTCTAAACACCGCTACACAGTTTACAAGGTCCTGTGAAATCTGTTGCTTCTCTCTCCATCCTGTCCTACTACTCTCTCCACTGAGCTTTAACCTACATTTTCTTCCTTAAATATTCCAAGATCTTTTGAATAAGCTTTTCTGCCTTATTGTTTGTCTAGTTAACACCTGTCTAGCCTATAGACTTAATAGTTTTGCTGACAGGTCTTTCTTTTATTTTGAGACAGAGTCTGACTATGTCGCCCTGGGTAGAGTACTGTGGCATCACAGCTCATAGCAACCTCAAACTCTTGGGCTTAAATGATTCTCTTGCCTCAACCTCCCAAGTAGCTGGGACTACAGGCGCCCGTCACAACGCCTGGCTATTTTTTTGTTGTAGTTACCATTGTTTAGGGGGCCTAGGCCAGGCTTGGTGTACATGGCTGGCGCTGTAACTGCTGTTTTACAGTCGCCAAGCCTGACAGGTCTTTCTTATTTCCTAATTTTTACCTTGAGATTACCTTTTTCTCTTCCATCATAATACATGCTGGAATTTTATTTAACGTATTTCCCTTAATGTTTGCCCTCCAGATTAAATTGTAAATTTTCAGAGAGCAGAGACCTTATCTGTTTTATTCTTTATTCTCTGGTCCTACTGCGGTAGCTGCTAGATGTTTGCTTGATGGGGAATGAATGAAGGAATGAATCAGTATTTCACTGCCTCTTGTTTGTCATTCTGTCCCCTTGTTTCTACTCTTTGTGCTGAACAGATGAGTTTCAGGGTATTTTTTGTAGAGTTTGGGTATTATAGTGTTAAGGTTTTTTTGTTTTTTTATTTTTATTTTTATTTTGTTTTGTTTTGTTTTGTTTTTTGAGACAAGGTTTTGCCCAGTTGCCCAGGCTAGGATACAGTGGCATTATTATAGTTCACTGAAGCCTCAGACTCCTGCGGTCAAAGTGATCCTCTTGAACAGTTGAGACCTCAGGCCTGCACCACCTCATTCATTCATTTATTCATTCATTCAGAGTCTCTATCTGGATAGAGTGAGCTCATAGCAACCTCAGACTTTTGGGCTCAAGTGATCCTCTTGCTTCAGCCTCCTGAGTAGATGAGACTACAGGCACCCACCTTGACACCTGGCTGTTTTTTTTTTTTTTTTCTATTTTTAGTAGATATGGGGTCTCTCTCTTGTTTAGGCTGGTCTTGAACTTCTGAGCTCAAGCAATCCACCCTCTTCAGCCTACCAGAATGCTAGGGTTAAAGGTGTGAGCCACTGTGCCCGGTGCCATCATAAGATGTTTAGATTACCCCTGGCCTCTACCCTCTGGATGCCAGTGGCACGCCCAGAACTGATAACTAACCATGCCCTACAGAGGCTGCTAAATGTTCCCCGTGAGGCAATATCACCCTCAGTTGAAAACTACTAGTTTTGTTTGATTCTTGATCCTTTCCTTCTTTATAAGCTCTTTGTTATCAGCATGTGAGCGTGATCTCTCATTTTTAGAAAATAAACAAAACTCTTTTTTCCTGTTATGCTATATCTACTCTTCTTCCATCTTCTTTTCTAGAAAGAATGCTTCTCTTCCTCATTTCTTCCTTTCTGGCTTTTGTTGCCATCATGGAATTAAAACTTTTCATCAAGTCTCCCACCATCTTTCACCTCTGGAGTTTCCTAAAGTGTATGGTGGGAGTCATGCCTTAATCCTTCCTTCACCCCTACACAGACCCTGGATAGCCAGTCCTTAAAGGCCTGTTTGTTTTATTCTTGAGAATGTCTAAAATTTATTCCCATTAGCTGTGTCCCATGTTCTTCTTTATTGGTCTCTCAATTTCAAGTCTAGTCCTACTTTCTTTTCTTTCTTTTTCTTTTTTTTTTTTTTTTTTGAGACAGAGCCTCAAGCTATTCCCCTGGGTAGAGTGCTGTGGCATCACAGCTCACAGGAGCCCCAACTCGTGGGCTCAACACAGCCTCCCAAGTAGCTGGGACCACAGGCGCCCGCCACAATGCCTGGCTATTTTTTGGTTGCAGCCGTCATTGTTGTTTTGGTGGGCCCAGGCTGGATTTGAACCTGCCACCTTGTGTATGTGGCTGGCGCCTTAGCCAGTTGAGCCACAGGCGCTGAGCCCCTACTTTATTTTCTACGTTGCACCTTTTCTTCTTTTTTTGCAGTTTTTGGCCGGGGCTGGGTTTGAACCCCCATATGGGGCTGGTGCCATACTCCTTGAGCCACAGGCACCACCCTGCACCTTTTTTAGAACAAGTTCTCCTCCCATTTCACATCTTTTAAAATCATGATTTCTAGGACATTAGTATCTGAATTTGGAAGGCCTACTGGCTGAATTTTATGCATCCCTAATTGCTTTGTTATCTATTTACAAAATATTTCATTGTTCTTAGTAACTCCTAAATTTGTGTGTGTGTGTGTGTTTGAGACAGAGGTTCACTATGTCGCCCTTGGTAGATGGCTGTGGCATCACAGCTCACAGCAACCTCAAACTCTTGAGCTTAAGCGATTCTCTTGCCTCAGCCTCCCAAGTAGCTGGGACTACAGGCACTGCCACAATGCTTGGCTGTTTTTTGGTTATAGTTGTCATTGTTGTTTAGCCGGGCCGGGTTTGAACCTGCCAGCCTTGGTGTATGTGGCCAGTGCCATAACCACTGTGCTAAGGGCGCCAAGCCTATTCGTGTATTTTTTTTTTATAAAGTTCTTGCTATTTTCCCTGCCTATCAACAAAGGTATTATTTTTAATTTAGGTTTCTCTTAGGTAAGTATTTTATGTAAAGTCAGTGTTTATTACTGATGACATTTTTTAAAAAACACCAACAATGGATTTATAATTAGGGAAGATATCAGGAGGAAATCCGAGTTTTTTAATTTAGTGATTAATATTGTGTGTCTGTGACAAATTTGACTGCTAACTTAAAAAAATTTTTAATTTTTTTCTTGCAGGTATTTATAACAGCAATGATGTAGCAGTGTCATTTCCAAATGTAGTGTCTGGCTCAGGATCCAGCACTCCTGTCTCCAGTTCACATGTACCTCCGCAGTCTTCTGGGCATTTGCAGCAAGTGGGATCTCTCTCCCCCTCAGCCACGGTGTCTGCAGCCCCTGCTGTTGCCACAACTCAGGTAAAAGAGTAGCCTGTCCCCTGACATGCAGTAGATGAGCTTCTCTCTTTCTCTCTCTCTTTTTTTTTTATTCAAAGTGAGTTTGGTTAGAGGAAAATATAGGAAATAAGCCTTCTATAGGAATTTATGAAATACCTCAGTTTGTATTAACATGTTAGAAGACATTTTTGTATTATATTCGTGAGAGGACAAATGAATATGTGGGCACCGACTGATTCTTTTCAGTTTCTGGGTTTCCAGTTTAATCCTACTAATGGGCTTCCTTTAAAAAATTAGGACTCAAAGTATTGAACCAGTTTTGGATTCTTGTGATTTTTACAATTTTTTAAATCACACAAATAATACATGAAAATCTGCTGTCTAAATTTGTAAAACCTAGTATAGGTTTAGGAGAATGTAGTATAAAGAGTAGAAGATCCATCCTGACATGTATACTACATAATTTTCTTCCTAGTAAGAAAGAAGAAACATTCATAAGTCTTATAAATAGTGGTGAATATGTGGGTTTACCTCTTTTGCCTCACTTAAATCTTTAGTTTGATGGGTGACCTAATCTAGATGACCTAGTCTATATATAGAATATTTTAAAAACAAGAGTCAAATACGAAAAGTCATAATCTTGAGTTCCATAAACAGAACAGGACACAATGGGCGGCGCCTGTGGCTCAGGAGTAGGGCGCTGGCACCATATGCCCTACCCTTTTGAGCCACAGGTGCCACCCTATAGTTTTATTTTTATTTCTCCAAGATTCTTATGGTCTTTTAATGTTTGAGAAAATTGTGACTGTGACAGATGTCTACTTACAAATGAGAGCTTGTATGGACCTTCAGAATGTATATGGTTTCACAGCACAGCATCAGATTATTTTTGACCCGCGTGTGAATGGTGTAGTGCAAGCAGTCGCTATTACAATTAAGTATTAGAACGATCAGACAGTTCAGCACAGAAAAATCAATGGAATGATTAGTAGTATCATCTTTGAAGATTAAAGTTAACTAGTGAGCCTTTCAACCTGAGTAAAGAGAGTTTGTCTACTTTGGAGGAGGGTTTCCTAAGCTCATTTCACTAAAAAATGTCATTAGAAAAGCAAGGTAGCCAGAACAAGGGTTTGGTGTTGGACAGGGTGAAAGGATAAGTGAAATAATGGCTCTTATAAATAGTTTTATCTCTTTTAATTAAGAGTGGCCAAATGCTGTTGATAGCTTTATATCTTTGGACAAAGTCAAACATGAACATTTTAAATGTGGATTTTTCTTTTCTGTTTTTAAGAAAGTCTGTTTTAATTACTCTTTGGTTAATTCCAGGCTGAGTTAAGCAAAACTCTCATTCTTTTTATTCATTATATTTGTGGGTTAGGGGCTTGGCATTAGGGAGGTGGATGGGGGAAGTGGTGGTGAAGAAAAATTTATAGCTAGAGGGAAAATTCCACTTAACATGTGACTCAAATGAAGAACAAAGAAATCATAGTTGTAAGTAATCCAGGATTCAGTCCAATTAAAATCTTTACTGTTCTTCCCCTCTCTGTGTTTCCGTAAGATGGGTCTTTTCTAAATAACTATCACCTAGTTAGATACAGATGCTGTGCTGAGACACCTCCATCCATGTTTCTGTCCAGCAGTAAATGTTTTCTGTCTTCAAGCTGAAGCTTATTCAGCTGGCTTATCTGGTGCTGCTGGAGCAACCGTCAGTCTCCAGGCAACTGAGGCACGTTGACCTCTCAATTGAACTGAGTGCAGAACTACTGCAGTTTAGTTGCCTAAAACAAAAGTAATGGTGTTAAATGTGGAAAATGTGAAATTTTCTAGGCAGCATGCAGTGGAAGGGAACAAAAATATTTAAATGGAATTGATAGAACTGTTAAAATGGGGATGCACTTCATAATTGAATCTTTGTTTCAAAAGGCAAAGTTTTTTCTGTTTAACTCTCAGATAGGTCCTATTTGTTTTCAGACCATACTATTCATTTGTGTTTAGTACTATTTTAGTCTTTCATTTAGGATTTCTCTTTAAGTAGTTGATTCAAATTGAAGAAAGCAATGTTAATAAGGATAAGTGGGTAAATGAAAATTACCAATATTTAAAATATAATTCCAGAAGTCTTTTCATAATTATTAAGAAAACCATCACACTGAAAAGCAAGTACTTTAAAAATACTAATAAAGAAAAGAAATATTTAACCTCTGAATAATGTTTTACTTCTTCCTCTCGCCTGTCTCCCCCAATTTAATGAAGGTAGTAATTTTTAGTGACTGGATTGGTGCCAGCAGAATAGAGATCCAGAGGTTACACTCTTCTTTGTGACCTTCATTTTAAGTAAGATAAACAGACTTCTACTTTGGCTTATTTGCTGTCTTAAGAATTGTCCCTGGAAAGTGTTCAAGGAGGAGTGATTGGAAGGGGTAACAGAAATTAAAACCTGAGAATAGGCTCAGTGCCTGTGGCTCAAGGTGCCAGCCAGATACACCTAAGGTGGCGGGTTTGAATCCAGATCGGGCCCACCAAACAACAATGATGGCTGCAACCAAACAGAAAAAAAAAATAACCGGGTGTTGTGGTGGGCACCTGTGGTCCCAGCTATTTGGGAGGCTAAAGCAGGAGACGTGCTTGAGCCCAGGAGTTGGAGGTTCCTGTGAGCTGTGATGCCATGGCACTCTACCCAGGGGGATAGCCTGAGGCTCTGTCTCAAAAAAAAAACAAAAACTGAGAATAGCTTGGTTTGTACTTTTCATGGGGGAAAAAGGAAGCACTTGTAAAATTATGAAGAAGTGGGTAAATCTGATGGTTAGCACAGACTTAAAAGTAAAAAACCCTTTAAGAAAACTGATAAACCAGTTTTATATTCTTAAATGTTAAATCTTGTTTTATGTGATATGTTTTTAGAGTAATTGTTCTTTCACATATTTTTGATAGAAAACCCACTTGACTACATGCTAACTAGTATTTGTTTATCAGTAATAAAGTTGCTGCATTACTGGGTCGGTGCCTGTGGCTCAAGCGCTAAGGCACCAGCCACGTACACCTGAGCTGGTGGGTTCGAATCCAGCCTGGGCCTGCCAGACAACAGTGACAGCTGCAAACAAAAAATAGCCAGGCGTTGTGGCTGGTGCCTGTGGTCCCAGCTACTTGGGAGGCAGAGGCAGGAGGCTCTTGAGCCCAGGAGTTGGAGGTTGCTGTGAGCTGTGATGCCATGGCACTCTACCCAGGGGGACAGCTTGTGGCTCTATCTCATAGAAAAAAAAAAGAAGTTTCTGCATTACTAATTTATCAGTAATATAGTTACAATTATAGTCCTTTAACATTATAAGAAGATTGAACCCCTGTCCACGTGACTGTTAATGATGTGCTCTACCCTTAATGGAGCAGGAGCAGAGGTATAAATTTATTTCTGTAGGAATGCTGTTAATTTTTCATTTTGTCTTTCAAATCCTACTGTTTTCCAGTTCTACATTCATTCTCTTCTGTCTTTGGGAGAATATGAGTACTTTTGCATGAAGGACGATTCTTTAATAGAAGAATTTAAGACTGGATGTGATGAATAATAATTGCATTCTGCTCTGTCCCACATTATGAGTTTTTGCTTTTATAGTCCTCATGTAGAATGATAGTCATGGTTTCTTGTTTTACCTCATGTTACTGTTACATGAAATGATAAAGGTTTAAATATCCATTTAAAGTTAAATAAATTCCAAGGTTTATTATCTACATGATATTTAGTAAATGCAGAATTTCAGTATTTTTAAGGTACAATTCAGTGACTACAGTTTTGTAGATTTCTGTGGCATTTTTTACTTCCATCTGTTCTGAATATTTTGTTTTCTAGTGTTTGAGTGTGTGTGTGTGGGGTTGTCTTAGATGTAGTCCTTGATTTCTTTCCAAATGATTGCTAATAAGGACACATTACTCTTATTTAAGAAAATGGTTCAGTTGTTCCATCATTCTGAACTGAGTTTGGGACACATATGTGTTTCTATCTGATTAGTCAGAATGAAGTTTTATTACTTACACATAATTTCATAATGGCTTATAATTTTAAGGCTGTAAACCTTTCTGAACATAACAGATTTTTACATGTATAGCAGTTTGGTAAAGTGACAGGACAAAGTTGCATAACTGGTTAAGTGGTGGAACTAAGTTTGGAATCAAGATAACTTGATTAGTCTGGTCCCTAATCGTTATTATAAGAATGAATTTCTTTATTGCATATCCCTTATGCTAAGAGGTTAGCTCTTTCAAAAACATTTTTTAGGAATTCTGTGTCAATTTGGGTGATGCAGTGCAAAACAGCAGATATTTGAGTCAGAACTCCTGGGTTCTCGGAGCTCTGCTACTCACTACTGTGACCTTGGACAGGTCTTTTAATTTTTATGAGCCTCAATTTTTTTCATATATAATATGGTAATACTTTTAAGTGCCTGTTCTACTTGCTTTATAGGTTTGTTAAGGAGTTCAAGTGTAGACTATAACATACTTTAAAATAATGGTTATTTATTTAGGGCGGCACCTGTGGCCCAAAAGAGTAGGGCACCGGCCCCATGTGGCAGGTTCAAACCTAGCCCCAGCCAAAAACTGCCAAAAAAAAAAAAATAATAATGGTTATTTATTTCAACTATTACAGAAACAACCTGATTACTAGTGAGAAAGGAAATTGTACAGAAAAACTTCCTTTATTAAAAATAGTATTAATATTTTCTGTTAAAACTCATAATTTCATGCCAAAGCAGATGTATAAATTTTAGCCATTTTAGGTTCAGCTCTGGCCTTTTCTAGCTGTAAAATTATTTCATTTATTTCTAGTTCTAAAATTATGTCATTTGCTACCTTTGTCCTAGAGACTTAATTTTTCCCCCAGAAGGTGGAAGATGTATTGATTAGATACTAACCAGTTGAGAAACCTACTTAGAATTCATTGGTTAATCTGTGCAGTACTGTTGTCCAGTCATGACTGTTTGGTGATGGTTTAACTACACTTTAATCCCTCCTACTACTTTATGGAAACTCAATTGTGGGGCATTTCAGCATTAACCTAAACAATGGTTTTGAATACGTTAAGCTCCTAACAATTAGGGAGCAGTTTGGGGCATTGAATAATGTGGAATGATGCAATTGAACCTGACAGCTTCAACAGTCAGCCTGCTCATGGGACCTGAAAGTTGTTCACACTTGGTTTCATCTCTCATCACACGCTGAGTATTAAAGCCTTACTGGTGGTAGCTGACACAGAAATGGGGTCTGCCATCAGAATATGTTTCATAGTAAACAAAGTTTGAATTGAGCTAGAGAATATATGAAACTTTCAGTTGTTCTTCAGTCCCATCTAGATGTTCATTCGTATTTTTCCTGGAAATTTTTCTTGTCAAACATACTGTGTCTGCATATTTAGACATGTAAAATTATATCTAAAAACATTTGAAGTCTTATTACATTATTGCTATGCTATTAATCCTGTATAGATTTAAAAGTTACTGCATATTGAGGCATTTATACCAGCTAATTTTTCTCAGAGAAACATTTTAATTTTTGAAATACAGCCACATTAGTCCAGAGTATAATTGGTAAATTATATTCTCTAATGAAGTTAATGGAAAAACAGAAACCAAAATAGCTTATGAGAATGAATTTTAAAATTACAAAGCTAAAGTGAGAGTGCTCACCATAGCTCTTCACATATATTAACTCAATTCCCAATAGTATTCCTGTGAGGTATGTACTGTTACTACCCCATTTACAGATGGAAATTGAGAACGGAGAGTTGAGGGAATTGCCCAAGGTGAGACAGCTTGGCTTGCAGTAGAGAAAATGACAAAAGGTTTTTTTCTCTTAAAAATATATATGGATTAGGAATTTTTAAAAGTACTTAATTTAGCAAATCTGACGAGATTTTGGAAGAATGCATTTTAAAATTACGTCAGTGTGAGAAAACTTGAAGAAGAAACTGCTACGTTTTAGAGCTTGTTTGAGTCATTTGACTTTAATATTTATTGACAGATTAATTGTGCATTTAAAAAAATGCTTGCTATAACCCGTTCCTGTATGATTGAAGTATGAAGCTTCAGTCCACCTCTAGGTGATATATTGCTACAATACTTGTGAAAGGTGAAGCTTTCATAGGTACTATTCTTTAAAAACCTAAATTTTTTTTCTTCGTTATTTTGCCTTTATCAACAGTAAGGAGGAAAAGAGTCTAACGAAACAAAACCCACTTTTAAGTCTTATGTCAGTATTGAGTAAACTGAGCCTGACTTTTTTCCCTGTCCTATTAATTGCTTTAGAATGAACCAAGTGCTCTAGGAATTTCATGGACTTAATACTTTATAACTCAACTCTTTTAAAACATCTCTGTGGTCCTAAACCGACATTTGAAATATAAAGGGTGAACTATTAATAACAAAAATTATTTTAAGCTGAAACACTATGTTATTTTAATATTTATTTGAGACAGAGCCTTGCTCTATTGCCCCAGGTAGAGTACAGTGGCGTAGACCATTGCTCACTGTAGCCTCAAACTCTTGGGCTCAAAGGATTTCGCGTCAGCCCCCCGAGTAGCTGGGACAGTAGGTGTGTGCCATGATGCCTGGCTAATTTTTCTGTTTTTAGTAGAGACACAGTCTCTTTTGTTCATGTTGTCTCAAACTTCTGAGCTCAAGCAATCCTCCTGTAGCATCTACCTCCTAGGGTGCTAGGATTATAGGTGTGAGCCACCATGCCTGGTCTGAAATACAACTTTAATCTTGTTAATATGGCATGCCAATCTATTTAGGAAAGTTTCTTTGGTTTGTTTTGATTTTTGCACACTGCCTTGTTGAGACATGCATTCTCTTGCAGATGTTTAATCTATTAAGTTATTCTACATTTGTTAAGGGTGTTCTTTAACTTATAGGCCTAATCATATTTTATTTAAAAATGACTTAGATTTACCTTAGTAATTATTCAATTTATTCTTAGCCCATTGGTCTTTGGTTTCATCTTATAAAATAATGATTCTTCTTCTCTTATTGAGGATTTTCCTAGAGTGTCAGAGTAAGTGTCACATAATATCTTGAGTAGAAGTGATTCCTATTAATTATTATATTAATCTTGGGTGGGGAAGGAAACTTTGTAAGATACCACATGTTGTGAGTTTTAATTCAGAAGTTTATCATGGCAATATTAACTTCTTATTTTGAAATAATTTTAAATGCATATACAACATAGAAGAATGGTATAGAAAGTTACATTTCTAAGTGACTATCCTTCACTCAGCCACCCTTGGTGTTGACAGCTCATATTTTTATAGCACCCACAGATCCAAGGGGAGTTATCTGTCTCCTTACCTGGGCAGGTTAAGGTTGAAATGTCATGAAATAGGAACTTACCTCCAAAAAGAATTTCTAGTCTTTATACCAGATCTTCTGACTTATGGTACATTAGTAAATTGTTATTAATGTGCATTTGAAAATGTGTATATTTGTTAATGTTTCCCTTATTCCTGTTCCAGATCACTTTTTTATAAAAGCTTTTAGGGCCCTTTGTGTTTATAAACCTTACTTCTTAGGTTGACGCGGACCTTCTTCCATTTTCCCAAATCTTAACGCCTTAGGCCAGAGGCACAGAGGTCTTTGAGTCTATCAAATGCCAGATGTTGAAAGTGCTCTCTTCAGTGTCATCTTTCTTTTTCCAGCTCTCTAACTTCTCCACCTTCTCTGCTAAGGTGTGGTTTCTTTTCACTTTTATTTCTTGGCCTGGGGGGTACCAACAGAAAGGCTTATTATCAAGGGTTCCCAGTGTTATTTCAGTGTTGGCTGAGCAGTGACAGTCACTTGTAGAGTTTTGGTAACTCATGTTGCCCACCTTAAAATGATTTTTGACTTTTCTAGTAGAAATTAATATAGAATGACTTAGATACTTTAATATGCCAGAGTAACTCTATCTGTTAAAATTAATTAAACTTTCTCTTTCAAAAGTTTCTGGCTTAGGGGTGGCTCCTGTGGCTCAGTGAGTAGGGCACCAGCTTCATATGAGAGTGGCGGGTTCGAACCCAGCCCTGGCCAAACTGCAACAAAAAAATAGCTGGGCATTGTGGCGGGCACCTATAGTCCCAGCTACACGGGAGGCTGAGGCATGAGAATCGCCAGAGCCCAAGAGCTGGAGCTTACTCTGAGCTGTGACGCCACAGCACTCTACTGAGGGTGACAAAGTAAGACTCTGTCTCTCTTTTAAAAAAAAAAAAGTTTCTGATTTAGAGAAATGTAACTTTTTTTTTTTTTTAAAGAAAGAAAAGCAGCTATCATATTTTTTTAGCCTTCCAATTTGGGGAATTGGTCATTTAGGATAGTATCCCCATATTAGGTTAAAAATCTATGCTTTTGCCTCAAATATGCTAAGTATACTTTTTTCTCTTTCTGATGACAGTCATTAGCAAATCACTTGTTACACTGTATTGCTTTCTATTTTTTTCTTACTATATAAACAGTAGTTCTAATGGATGATAGAAAAACTGAGGTAATTTGGAGCCTAGATAAAAACAAATGTCACTCCCACAATTTAACCCTATTAAAACCCTACTTAACCCTATAAAGCCTTTGGCAGAACACCCTTCCCCAAAAGAGTGTTCTGGTAAGACTTGGATCTTTTGATTCTTATTGAGAGATACTGGTAATTGGTAACTAAGAATGAATTCCAGCCTGTGCAGTATTATGATTTAGTCAGCATATAAAAGATGGCTACATAAAGGAGGAGTCAGAAGGCTGACAATGTCCCCTTGTTCTGCACGTGCTAAAGTGTGGAGAGGTCTTGTTCTTTGGGGCCCAGGACCCTGCCTTGTGCTCTCACTCTGAATCATGTTTCTCTCGCCTTCTTTTTGCTGTTAGCTGTTATTTCTTGCTGCCAATGAGCTGTCACAATATACTACTTACTTTTCCCCTCCTCCTCCTAGTTTTCTACTTCTAATTTGTTATATGCTTAGTGGATCTTTCTAGAATTGTGTTCAGAGTAAAGAGTTAATTGGCTTTGAGAAAGGCATTTTTAAGTTCTAGAATCTGAGATGTTAACACATGGAACTGGTAATGTCTGGTTTTTCTGTTGGTTTCTATTCTACTATTTTATGAGCAGCTAAGATTCCCAAAGAATTGACTTCTAAGTGTCCAGTATAAATACTAATGTATTGAAGCTGAAGTTGAAATTATAGTATACCTTTTATTGAGAGCTAATTGATTGTTAAACAGGACTTATAGTACAGATTTACAGGCTTTGTATGTATGCATATTTTTAATAGGAGGAAAATGAAACCCAGAAATTAACAGTTTGAATTTATATGTTAAAGTATATACCATAACATTAACCCTTTGAAACAGCTGAAAGCATGGGTAGGATTCTACATCATGGAGATTATTTCTGTGACTTGTAAAAGTACATTTTTCATGCTTAATAAGTTGACTAAAGGCCAAGATACGAATTTATCCAGAAACAGAGTTTGTTCTCTGTAATATTTTGATTATACCTACTGTGTCATTTTAGTTAGTCCCTTGTGTGCAGTTATAAATGGCAAAATGTCCCACATCTTTTGTTTGGCTGTTACTCAGCCTCTTTATGTTAGAAGGTCTTTAATTCTTTGGGTATTTTTAAGAGTTTTGTTGTGAAATAATAATAACTATGCAATGATTTGATTTTGTAAAAGCTTCAGTTTGATTTCATTCATGAAAAATAAGAAATCTACTTTAAAATTTGTGGTTCTGTTAAATCTGAAAATTATTTCAGGCCAGGAATTGCTTTCTGTGAGTAATAGTATCTTGTGTACAAGAGATTTACTTCCAAAATGCCACATTTTAAAGTTATAATATTCTTGGAAAGTGGGAGAGAGCATGCACATCAAAGAAGGCATTTTTATTATATTGGATTACGCAAGACTTTGGCCAGCCTCCTTTGCTTCATCTGTTTAAGGGTTCATTTTCGCTTGTTTGGCACAGATCCCAGTAGAGGCCTTCAGAATTGTGGTTAGCAACATGAATGAATTACAAACTTTGGCCGAGCTCTTCAGTTAGTAGAGCTGGCTTGCTGCCAAAAAGACAGTGCCTTATATGGGGTCAGGGCAAAGCTGTGATTGCTTGAGCCCTGCATTGTATAGAAAACATACTTGTGATGCCTGTTTGCTTTCTTTTAAAATAAAAACAAAACAAAACAGAAAAAGCAGCAGGCTTCCAAGTCTATCAAAATAGGAAGTAACAAAATACTGTGCAGGTTTTACTAATGACAGAGTTAAGCTTGGAAATATGGCTCTGTGTAGTTAAAATACTAGAAGTAGAAGGCCAGACCTTTTGACCTCCTTAGCCGGCTTGTGATGTAAGAGACAAGCATTTGTTAGACATCTGTTGTCTACCTGCCTTTACTTTATAAATGGTTTAATAAGATTAAATAATGAGCTATATATTCACATGGTTACCATGCCACTGGGTTTGGGTATTGACTAGATATTTTGAAAATTAAAAACAGGAATAGTTAACTTTGAATGTGCAAATCTTTTTTTTTTTTTTTTAATAAGTAACTTTTCAAAAATTGACCTATTATTAGAATGATAAAACAAAGAATGAAATTTTCTTTCATAAAGTCCAGGGGGTTTTGCTTATACTCTTAGGTTGGAGAATATAGTTTCTAGGTCTGTTAAGAAGGAAAACATTAAGATATTTTCAGATATAACTCATTTATCATTGTAATTTCTTTTATTTAGGCAAATACCCTATCTGGATCTTCTCTTAGTCAAGCACCATCTCATATGTATGGCAATAGATTAAATCCAAATTCATCAATGGCAGCTCTTATAGCTCAGTCTGAAAACAATCAGACAGGTAAGTTTTCAAGAATTATTAAACTCTAGAATTCTGCTCTCCTCCAATACAATTTTTCCCTGCTTTTGGTTCATTTTATTTGAAAAGATCTTAGGAATAATGGTTAAAAGAGGATTGCATTTTTTTTTTTTAAACCAAAAGAATCACACTTGGAAAATGTTAAATATTTGGGGTGATGGATGCATTAGCTAGTTTGATTTAATCACTTCATATTACATTCATAGACCATAATACCGATTTGTACCCTGTAAACTTATGTAATTATAAATCATCAACTTAAAATATAAAAAAGAATCACAGTTGGAAGTAGTATGCTGTACTGCAAACCAGTGATGGGGTTTGAAATGTAGATGTTTAAGCAGAGCCATCAGTAGGCAGGAATGTGACAGTGTCTCCTGTGACTTTTGTGATTGATGTGTTCAGTTCTCAGTTCTGTGCAGTGAAAGTAACATAACACTGAGCTTTCTGTGAATAGCCTAAACCTTTATTTGCATAATTCATGAAATTGCATTACACAAACTTGGTTTAAAAAAATCCTGTTAGAGAATTTCTACAGTGTTTAATAATCCTGTGAATTTTTACTAGCTGACATTTTGTAGCATTTGCCTCCTGTACTGTTTTAATGAGCCACTGGATTTGCTTTGTTTCATTCCATCCTTAAGGGTTTGTTGACATGTCCAAGTAGTCATGCCTGTTTGGGGGAAGGGAATGGGTTTAGCAGTTCAAGAATGGATCAGCCCGTCTTTACCCTTCAAGGGTCAGAGGTTACCTGACTCAGAATAAGGGGAAGGCAGCCTAGAAAGAGGCCAGGTAGAGTGTTAAAAGGGAACCTACTGCAGGGGAAATAAAAGTTACTTTTCAAGCTGGA
This sequence comes from Galagoides demidoff, assembly GCA_963574575.1. Lineage (NCBI taxonomy): Eukaryota > Metazoa > Chordata > Mammalia > Primates > Galagidae > Galagoides > Galagoides demidoff. The sequence continues at coordinate 26,439 of CAUYQV010124836.1, forward strand.
TATTTGTTGTTACCGAAGGAATATTTTGAAGAATATTTTTCTTTTAAATACAGAATTCTATGTTTGTACTTGTTTTTGTCCATTTGGAAAAATCAGTGTTTATATATGATTTTATTCTTGATATGAGGATCCATCTAACAGTATAATTTAGTCTTGGTGTGTGGCTCTATGTAAATGTATTTTATGACTTGTCTTGGGATGCAAAGTGTTAAAAAATACAAAGCATAAGGATTTGCTGTGATAAGCATACAGATTAGCTGTCCACAGCTGTGATTCATTACTTTAACCGTAGAAATTAAAAGTGGCTGAGGGGAGGGTACTGCAAATGCAAACCATGCTTCTGTGCTGTAAAATTGAAAGGAATGAAAGAATAGAACATAATCCTTGGCCTTCTACACCCACAAAAACATGTAAGGACAACGCCTTACATGCCACAGTTCAGCAATTCTCAACTAGCAACATGCTAGATCTTCGACTTTCATAGATACTGCAAAGATAGTGGTAAAGATCTAACCTGTGTTTTAGGAAAAATCATAGCAAGAGTTTAAAACCTCTTATCTAGTTAGAGTTACTTTATCAGCTCTGAAATATTTACCCTGCAGATCAAGATCTTGGAGACAATAGCCGTAGCCTAGTTGGCAGAGGAAGCTCACCCAGAGGAAGCCTCTCACCACGGTAAGCACTATTCACACTGCGGAGTATAGGCGAAGGAAACGTTGTGATCTCCTATTGGTGTAGAGTATACATTCGTGAGGCTGTAAATGCATTCTGTAGATAAGCATGTCTGGGCAATCAAGAAAAATGATTGTAAATTAATCGGCATATTAATTTAAATATATTAAATTTCTAAGCTAAAAAATGAATGCCTTTTCTTAGGTTTCCAATCAGTTTGAACTCTGATTTTTATTATTTGTGCCTTAGCTGTTGATACCATTAATATTTGTGTAATTGTTTTTGATCATGAAATAATATTATGATCTCTTAGAGATACAGACCCATGTGCTAACTTTGAACTTCGAGTTTAAGTTTTAGGTAATGCACTTAGTCTCTACTTCCTAACTCAATAAATGAAACCCTTGTAGTTACATGTATGAAATCTCACTAGATCTTAAATTGTTGAATCAGAATATAGCAAATGTGTTACATGCTTTGTAAAATAATCTTAGATACTACCTGACATTTATTAATAAAGCCAGGGTTATGAAACTATACCTTCACTTCTAAGTGGAGAGAATGATGGTATGAAATATGGTACCAGTTTATAGAAGAGAATGTAACTTTAGTGATGACTATCTTGTTTATTTTATCATTTAAACTTCTCAATCTTCTAGTTTGCTTTCTCTGAACTCTCTAATTTTGTAAATTCTGTCATGGTGTTAGGCTGGGTGAGGTACAGAGCAGGAGGCAAATCCATTCTGCTGTCTATTTTTCAAGTATAAGAGAAGGCATACTGTTAAAAATTAATTTTTATGTGACAACAAATCATGAGTATCCACGTCAGCTGTGTTGTGGATACATTTAGGGAATATCTGTTAAGGAATATAATCTTCATCGTTATGTAGATTAGTCCAATAACCTCCAGTTTTTCTGTTTTCTAATGCCATCTAGTACTTTCTTTTTCCTGTGTAATTCGGATGAACTAAAAGTAGTATTGTTTTCTTTATTGAACCCTGCAGAAAATTAAATTTCCCTTTTTTGGAAACCATGAATCGAGGTCTATACAATGATAAAATTATCTGACTAGTCTGTGATTTTATGCTGTGAATGCTTCTGTATTGTTTTCTTTTCTTTCTTTCTTTCTTTCTTTTTTTTTTTTTTTTTTTTTTTGTCTAAGAAGAAAGTTAGTGGAGTTTTCCTTATGTTTGGTGGAGGAAGCACTTCTTGGTCTCCCTTTGACCTTAAAATATCACATGATTACCTAGAAATTATTTAAAATTCCTTAGTGCTATTTAGCTTATTATTGGTTTTTTGTTTTTTTAATTGGGTCTTAACACAATAACTGGTACTAAATTATTTTTAGTATGGATTTCCAACTTTATAGTATTCTTTAAAAATCGACCTGAAATGTAATAGCCTAAATTATCCTAGTGTAATGTACTATGTGATGTTAGCACAAGGATGGCCAGATGTATGTAGCACATGATATCTATATATGGAATCACGAGCCCCATTTGTATAGCTTCTTATGTAAAGAGATTTTTGTAGAGAAGCCAGTTGAAGCAGTGGCAGGAACACAAGTGGGCTGTGGGAAGACCCTTGCCTTGGGGTTGGCTGGCAGAGTCTTTGGGCACATCACTGAAGCCTTTCTTGTTTCCTCATTTGGAAATGGGGCCAATAAACCAGCCTTTGACTTCTCACCGGGTGGTGGTTGAGATCATAAGATGATTATGTACAAACACTTTGAAAACTCTAAAGCTCTTTACTAATGTATGATGTTAGCGTGAAAGATGCAGACCAGAAATGGTCACATTTACAGATTTAAAACCAAAAGAAGAAAAACATGACAGGTTCTTCATGCAGATACTTTGTTTTGGAAAAGTTGAAAGCGTGATCATCATTTGAAGCTCAGATCTAAGTCATTTTAGAAATATATGAAAGGCTCAAATAAAAATTGCTTTAATTTTACTGTTCCATTATACTAAAAATACTTGAAAATAAATAAATAATTTTGAACTTTATAGCAAAGTTGCCTTCAAATTGTTAAAAAATTTCTCTTTACTAATAAAATTTCAGTTTTGTTGGCTGTAATTCAGATGTTTTTGTAGTATTATACAGTGGTGTTCTCAAGTCATTTATGCATATTAAGGCCGAATGGTGGAACTCTTTTCTAACCAATTATTTTAAAGTGTTTTTAACATAGTCTTTATACTAAGTTCTTTTATAGCCTATTTCGAGATTATTGGTGGTATGTTTATATTTTCTAGTGGTTTTTAATTATCTACTATAGCAAGCTATTCCTTTGATTCTGTAATTTGGGGAGGAAGAATGATAATTACTCAATTTTAGGGTAGATTATGGTTTTGTAAACCTAGGAACCTGATACCTCTGGCCTAGGCAGCCTGGTGTTAGGAAACTTGTACAGGAAAAAGGTCAATGTAAGGTAAGAAACTTTAATGCACTCTCCTTAAAAGCATTCCCCTTCTTTTTAACTTGAGTATTAATGATTTCAACAGATCCCCTGTAAGCAGCTTACAGATTCGCTATGATCAACCGGGCAACAGCAGTTTGGAAAATCTGCCTCCAGTGGCAGCCAGCATAGAACAGCTTTTGGAGAGGCAGTGGAGTGAAGGACAACAATTTTTATTAGAACAGGGTACTCCTAGTGACAGTAAGTATCTGTTTCCTCATTTTTAAATAATGGTGGGTGGATGAACAGATTGGCAGATGGATGTAGAAGTCACTTTTTATCCAGGATAGTAATGAAATTTTAGTATATATTTTATATAATATGGTGAGAAAGTATAATATAGAGGTTTCATTTCATTTCATGTTTTTGAGACAGAGTCTTTTCTTACTCTTACTCCGTCCCCCTGGATAGAGTGCCATGGCATCATAGCTCATAGCAACCTCAAATTTTTGGACTTGAACAGTCCTCAGGTCAGCCTCCCAAGTAGCTAGGACTATAAGGTACCTGTCTCAATGCCAGGCTAGTTTTTCTGTTTTTAGTAGAAACAGAGTCTTGCTCTTGCTCAGGCCGGTCTCAAAGTCCTGAGCTTAAGTGTTCTACTTGTCTCAGCCTCCCAGAGTGCTAGGATTACAAGTGTGAGCCACCATCCCTGGCCTTAGGCAAGTTTCCTAAAATGCTTTAGTCTCCCATTTCTAAAATTGGGAGTAACATTGTACCTAAATTATAATATTTGTTGTGATGATTAAATTAAAAACAAAGAAGACTGGCTGGGCTCGGTATCTATAGTACACTGGTTACAATGCCACATGCACCAAGGGTGGTGGGTTTGAACTTGGCCCAGGCCAGCTAAACAGTGATAGCTGCAACCAAAAAATAGCCGGGTGTTTGTGGCAGGTGCCTGTAGTCCCAGCTGCTTGAGAGGCTGAGGCAAGAGAATTGCTTAAGCCCAGGAATTTGAGGTTACTGTGAGCTGTGATGCCATAGCACTCTACTGAGGGTGACATAGTGAGACTGTCTCACAAAAAAAAAAAAAAGAAGAAGAGGAAGACTGGCTGGCTCATACAAAGTGCACCTGTTAGCTGCTTCTTGTTTACAATTACTATAATTTACTTTATTTCTCCATTGTACATTATTCTTGTTATTTACTAAAATACATGAGCTCATCTTCTCTTAGCTTAATTGTTTGAAGAAAGCTTGCTTACCTCTAGAGAATGTATTTTTAAAAATGCATATAGTCAAATGTGGCTGGCTAGCTTCTTAATTTGACCGTTTCAAGGAACAGTGATAATTATGTGTAATATATGCTTATCATATATTTGGTAAATTGCATGGTATATATTGTGTGTGCATATATGTTTAGTATCCTTATGATTTTAAGTATTAGGGCCATGGGTGGAAAATACCAAAAAATTGGAGTTAGAACAAACAGGTGGTAGTTACCTGGAGAAGGATGTATGTTTTTAGGGGAATATAGGTGAGTTTTCATCATGTTGGGATATAAGCTTTTGCTGCTTTATTTCTTTAAAACATTTTGCTTATTGTTAGTCATGTGCCATAAATTGGTAATTTTATGAATGGTGCCCAGCAAAATATGCTAATTGTGAGGAAATTCATGCTAGGATAATCCTTTAAACATGGTAGCTGGAGGACAGGTTTAGCGTAGTCTGATTGCATCTCATTTAGGCACACTAAATACTAAGATTTCTTTGTAGGATCTTGGAAATGAGGAATATAAAAATTAAATCCCTGGGAAACTACCATGTGTGTCCGTACCAGTAGACGTGTGTCTTCTGAAGGCCCTGAGGTCATATGAAACACAGCGTTTTGGTACACAGAATTTTTTGAGTGTCCATCACTGCATCACTGTGGCCTGATAGGAACACTTTGTGTTGTCAGTGGGGAGGTCCAAGTCATGGAAGGAATTGAAACAGTAAAGTCAGCCTATTTACAGAGGATGCGCCTTTCTTCAGTAGCGAGGTAGCTGGGTGCACACACAGCGCTCCCTGCTGGGAGCCCTGCAGAGCAGCATGTTGAGCACCTAGAACAGGAGGATTGCTGGCAGGTGTTGCATAGCCACTCTCCTTTAAACAGAGCAACAGACACAAATGAGTGCTTGTTATTGTGGGTAAAGGCTATTTGTGCAATCCTTTATCATTGTAAATATGACCTTAATGAAAAATCATAGCTGGCACTCAATTTTTAATTAGACTTTTATTTTGATGAAAATAAAATATCATGATTTTTGAGAATGGAAATTACCAGAACCTGGTGTATATATTTTTTGGTGTACTAGCAAAGTTGCCAGAAGATACATCTAGGAATAATCTCTGCTATGCTTATAAAAGTACCAACATAAATATGACCTTAATGTCTGTATGTAAATTTAGCAATAAAACCTAATGAGTTAGAGATATTTTATAGGTTTCTACTTTTCTATTTTAACTTCTAAGGTTACTGATGCTATGTCCATAAAATAACTTAGTTCTGTGTATGGACTTGTCATTATTAAAAACTATCCAAATATTTGCTAGTTTTAGGAATGCTGAAGTCATTACACCAACTTCAAGTTGAAAACCGAAGATTAGAGGAACAAATTAAAAATTTGACTGCCAAAAAGGAACGTCTACAGCTATTGAATGCACAGCTTTCAGTGCCTTTTCCAACAATAACAACAAATCCTAGTCCGTCTCATCAAATACATGCATTTTCTGCACAGACTGGTAAGTATTAAAATATTTATTTTGTATCTAAGGAAAATAGGATAGTCTTGTTAATGTTATTTGCATAATTAATAATAGTCACCAGTTATATGAAGATATAGAAAAGGAATGATAGGTTATTTTCGAAGGGCATAAAGAGTCCTTCTGAGTGATCAACTTGAATTTGTTCTGACTTCTTTAGTACATACTTTGGTAAAATTTGTTAAAATGTGTAATGATGTTATTGCTGTACAGCTATGGTATTTAATAGAGATGTGTGTGTAGATTTTTTCCTTAGGAATAGAAAGACTTAATATTTAAATGGTTTTGATATGAGCCCCAACATAAGCTTTTAAATAAGCCATTAATTACACATAATGTAATTAACAGGGTGAATTGGTTTCTTTTTCTCTTTCATTGTTCTAGCTCCTACTACTGATTCCTTGAATAGCAGTAAGAGCCCTCATATAGGAAACAGCTTTTTACCTGATAATTCTCTTCCTGTATTAAATCAGGTAATTTTTGTGTGGTTATTTTCATTTGTTTTACTTGTGAAAATAATATTACCTTAAAAGGTTTAAAAATGATGTTAAGCAGTTTTTGCTGTATTCTTTACAACTTAAGTGTCTGTTCTTTCTTGCACTAGGACTTAACCTCCAGTGGACAAAGCACCAGCAGTTCTTCGGCTCTTTCTACTCCACCTCCTACTGGGCAGAGTCCAGCTCAACAAGGTGCAGGAGTTGGTGGAGTTCAGCAGGTCAACGGAGTGGCAGTAGGGGCACTGGCTAGTGGAATGCAGACTGTAACACCCACCATTCCTGCCGTGTCTGCAGTGGGTGGAATAATTGGAGCTTTGCCAGGTAACCAACTGGCAATTAATGGCATTGTGGGAGCTTTAAATGGGGTTATGCAGACCCCTGTCACAATATCCCAGAACCCTACCCCTCTCACCCACACTACTGTGCCACCAAATGCAACACATCCAATGCCAGCCACACTGGCTAACAGGTAAGAAGCTTAAATATATTTTCAGATTTTAGTGCAACATAGTACCAATGTTGTTTGTGCTTTAGATAAGTGTATTTATAAGGAACACATTAAAGATCCCTAAGAAAAAATCTACCAAAAAATTTTAAACTAAGTGTATAATACCCAGACTGTATTTTTGAAACTTAAGTAATTCAGGTTAAAACAAAAGTAAGTTGCTTTTAATAACAGCATTAAATACATTCTGTACTGAAAATTTCAGTCTTTATCTGTGATATCTATTTTTAAATGTTGATTTTTCTTACTTTCATATTGCATTCATCTATCATAAGTTCTGAAGAAAGGTGATACTATAGGGGAGGTCACATATGAATATTGGTTTCTGTTAGCCGGGTTTAATGGTGCATGCTTGTAGTCCTAGCAACTTGGGAGGCTGAGGTGAGAGGATTGCTTTAACCAAGGAGTTGAGGCTGCAGTGAGGTATGACTGGGCTGCTGCACTCTAGCCCAGGAGACCCTTGCCCTCCTACCCACAAATGGCTTCTTCAACTGTGTGATTTTTTAACTTTCTAATCAAAGATTGTGTTATAAGACAAAGGTCAAATACTGGTCTTGATTCTAGGAAGTGAGCTGGCTGGCTTCATTGTACTGGAATTTTATTTGAATATTTGTTCAAAACTAGGGGACTAAAGCCCTGTTATGAAACATACTGTTGGGGAATAAATAATTTTCGGTGGATCTGCAATGGGTACTATTTCCTTCATGGGTGCTTAGTTTTCTCATTGGGATTATTGAAGGTTAGGCCAAATCTATTAGGGGCTTGGATTCTTTGTTTTAAATATGTGTTTACTTAGTGTGGGTTAAATTATCCTTGAATAATTAAAAAACAAATTATTAACTGCTTGTTATAAACACATGTAAATTTATATTCCATGAAATAAGTTAGTACCCATTTGTTTTATAATAAAAGAACTTTCTTGACAATGTGAATTATTTACTGTATACATGAATATATAAAGAGAAGTATGTACATAATTGTTTTCAAAAGTTATGATTAAAACCATTACTTGTTAATTTATTAAACATCAAAATGAAAAGTTGTCTTTCATTTTATATATTTTTTTAAACAACAGAGGTATGTAGTAGAAAGTAAGACTTTTAATCATTTTTCAGTGCCTCAGGACTAGGATTACTTTCTGACCAACAAAGACAAATACTTATTCATCAACAGCAATTTCAGCAGTTGTTAAATTCTCAGCAGCTCACACCAGTAAGTTCTTCCTTTCAATAATATTTAATTTTTATTAGGAACAAGTGTTCTGAGCTACAGTTAAGTCACCACGGGTATACATTGCTCCTTTGTGAAATAACATTGTTGAATGCATAATCCAAAGTTTTTCTTGCCATGTTGTATGGTCTGTGGTACCTGGTATCACGTTCGTTCATTAACATACACTTAAGAGCATGTGTCATGATGGCATTGCAGGCTCGGAGATACCATTAGTGAGGCAGGTACAGTCTGAAAGGGGAGATGGGCGATATGGGACATGGGGCTTTTGGTGGTGATGGATGCTCAGAAGTAGAGAGCAGGGTAAGGGGGAGGGCCCAGGAGGTGAGGCTCCACATCTTTGAGGGTGAGTCTGGAGCACAGAACTGAGTGAGAGCCGGGAGATTGTGCTTTCACGGCCTCAGGGAGTCAGGAGAAAGTGCATCTGAGGTGGAAAAGGTCGGGGAGTGTTTGTGTTTGGGGAGGGGCCTTGTGGTGGTTAGGAGATGAAGAATGGTTTTTGTGGCTGTGGTAAGAAATTGTGGTGATATTTTTTGGAGACAGGGTCTTGCTTTGTTGCTTGGCCAAAGGGCAGTGACATCATCGTAGCTTATTGCACCCTCAAACTCCTGGGCTCAAGGGATCTCCAGCCTTCCAAGTAGCTGGATTACATGTTCTCACCACTGTGCCTGGCTGATTTTTTTCTATTTTTAGCGGGTGGGAGGGAAGGCCCTGCTCTTGCTTAGGCTGATCTTGGAACTCCTGGCCTCAGGCAATCCTCTCGCCTTGGCCTACCTTAGTGCTAAGGTCCACAGGGCCTGGGATTCATTGACAACTTCAAACTTCATTGCTTTTTTTTTTTTTTTTAACAACCTTTCTATTATAGATATTTTCTTTCTTTCTTTTTTCCTTTTTTTTTTTTTTTTTTTTAGAGACAGTGTCACTTTATTGTACAAGGTAGAGTGCTTTGGCATCACAGCACACAGCACCCACCAGCACCAAGGCTTAGGCGATTCTCTTGCCTCAGCCACCCAAGTA
>CAUYQV010124837.1:0-15333 GCA_963574575.1 Galagoides demidoff
TTTGAGACAGAGCCTCAAGCTATCCCCCTGGGTAGAGTGCCATGGCATCACAGCTCATAGCAACCTCCAACTCCTGGGCTCAAGCGAGTCTCCTGCCTCCGCCTCCCAAGTAGCTGGGACCACAGGTGCCCACCACAACGCTCGGCCATTTTTTGGTTCCAGCCATCATTGTTGTTTGGCGGGCCCAGGCTGGGGATTCGAACCTGCCACCTTAGGTGTACGTGGCTGGCGCCTTAGCCGATTGAGCCACAGGCGCCGAGCCCCACCTTCTATTCTTCTCTAGTGCTGCTCCTTGGTGTTTCTTTCTTTTATCCTTTCACACACACACAAGAAGATTTTATTTGAGACAGTTTCACTTTGCCACCCTTGGTGGAGTGCCACAGCATCATGGCTCACAGCAACCTCAAACTCTTGGGCGCAAGCCATCCTCTTTTCTCAGCCTTCCCAGTAGCTCGCCACAATACCTGGCTATATTTTTAGAGACGAGGTCTCAATCTTGCTCAGGCTGGTCTAGAACTCCTGAGCTTAGGCAATACACCCACATCAGCGTTTATCACAAATTCTGTTTGTTGGGTGGTGCCTGTGGCTCAGTGAGTAGGGCACCGGCCCCATATACCGGGGGTGGTAGATTTCAACCCAACCCTAGCCAAACTGCAACAAAAAAATAGCTGAGCGTTCTGGCAGGTGCCTGTAGTCCCAGCTACTTGGGAGGTTGAGGCAAGAGAATTGCCTAAGCCTGAGAGCCGGGTTGCTATGAGATGTGACGCCATGGCATTCTTACTGAGGGCAACAAAGTGAGACTCTGTCTCTAAAAAAAAAAAAAAAAAAACCACAAATTCTGTTTGTTTATTCATTTTTTAATTTTTCTGACTCCTCTGTCAGACTGTAAAGTCTATGAGGGCAAGGGAGACATGTATGTCCTTGAGAGACATGCTTATCACTGTATTCTCAGGATCTACCACATAATCGGTATTCAAGAAATCTTTGCTAAATAAAGGTGCAATGAGCAGGTATCATCAGGGCACCTGGGGATAAAAGGAAGGATGGATGTACTCTCTGCTCTCAGAACTATCTGGTATGAGCGGCATACTAGAAACAGGGAGAATGCAATGAGGTCAGGTCCAGATTGAGGGAGAGGGAGCATTTTAGGGCACCTAAATCAGGACTAATCTCTGCTGGACTTTTGTGACCAATCACCTAGAATCCATGGTAAAACCATTTGGCTTCACCCTGCCATGTTATTCGATTAGGCCTATACCTTAAGCACCCAACCAGCTACAGAAGCTGACAACTAATCTGGCAATGTGCTCAGAAGGTCTCCAGACCTACTGCCTTCTCCATCGATGGAGAGCTTGCCAGTCAGCTTCACAGGTCGTTTGTGGCCAAGTCCATGCTGGAGGGTCCCAGAGACAACCCCACACCTGGCCTAGCCTTGCCTCCAATCCTCGCCTGGTCCCCTGTTCAGAAGAGAATGTGGTAAGCATTAAGGAAGGCAACATCTGCCTAGTCCTTGGGATTAGTGGGGTGACAGATGTCCCAGCCAGTATGCCTTTATGTCTAGAGCATAGATAGTTCATTCCACGTGGCTCAGAGAAAGTTAGTGCCTTGGAGAGCAAGTGGCTGACCTGCCTTCCTGTTCTGGACTAAAAAAAGGAGCAGGCACTGGCAGGAAAGACTCAAAGGGAACCCAGCAGGAGAAAGAGGAAGGAAGCCACAGAGAATTTCCTTCTATGAAAAGTCTTGACCTCCTGCCTTGGGAGGAGAAATTTACTTCTTAGTCTAATCTTCTCCCCACAGTGGGAAAGATGGCAGTTGCTTCTCAACAGAGAACAAGAAATCTTTTCTTTCATTCTCCTCTCATATTCATCCATTTCCACCTCAGGAGCCAGAAAGGTAGGCTCAGTTTCCCAACAACTTTCACATACCGAGGACCTCCACCCAGCCTATACCTTCCTTGGAGTTTGCTTCACTGTCCCTGAAGGATGCTTTTAAGCCAGAGTCCTCCAGTGTGTCCCTTGATCATCCCCTACCTGCAGCTAGGCTGATGATGCTTCTGTCCACATTTTTTAAATGTCTGGGAATAATCAAAATGACTCATTAACACCCCCTGAACGTTACAAGGCACAGTTAGTTTTTATCTTTTTCTTCTCCCATGAGGGTGCCAGGGTCGGGAATGATCTCCAACTTAACTCTGAATGGTTAAGATTACTTGCCCAAGGTCATATAGCCCGAAATAGTGAAATCGGCAAAACACTTGTTTTTCCTGCCCAGCAGTTTGGCAGGGGCTCAAATAATCTTTGTGCAAAGATTGAAATCTGTGGTTTCTTCATTCCTCTAGCCTGTAGGTACTTCTGTGTGATGGGGTAGAGGGAATGTGAGGGGTTGGGAGGGGAAGAAAGCTGTCTTCCTAAATGAACCTTTGACTTCCTTACTCCCTAAGAAGTTACAGATTCAACTAATCTCTCTGACTGCATCCTACGTTCAGTGTATTTACTAGAGCAATGCCCCCTTCTCCAACAGCAATGAAGAGTAAGTTTCCTACTCAAAAGAGCAAAGATTAAGAAAAAAGACAAGACAAAAAAAGTCCAAATAAATAGCCCCATTTCCTCCCAAAATATACAACCCCAAACCAAACAACCAAAGCACAGGCTGAACCCCTGGATTGTCCGCAGACGCCCCCAACACACGCCACCACGCCACACTGCGCAGGAGAGGCGTCGGGGAGGGGGCGCGGAGCGCGGGCCAGGAGCTCTGCAGGGAGCCGGTGGGCGCCGGGCGCGTTGCCAGGCCGCGCCGCACCGCGGGGGCCGCTGGCCCTCTCCACGTGGTGGTGGCAGCGGCGGGGTCCGGGGCGCCTTCCCAGCTGGAGAAACCCGGAGCAGCCGGGGAGGAGGAGGCGGAGGAGGCGGCGGCGGCGGCGGAGGAGGAGCGGGGCGGGAGGGAGGGGGTTGGGGGAGGGGTGGGGGGTGGGGAGAGACCCGGCGGCGGCGACAGGGCGAGGAGCAGAGCGCGGTGCCAGGGGGGTGGGGGCACCGGTGCCCGTCTGGGGAGGGAGCAGGCGGAGGGGGTAAGCTGCGATTACAAGCAGGAACCGGCAGCAGCTGTGAGTCCCCGGCTGGGGCTAGGGCGGGGGGGAGGGGAGAGGCACGGGGGCCCGGCCCCAGGGGTCGCGGGGTGGGCCGGAGGAGGAGGAGGGAGGTTGGCAGGCACTTTGCACAGGATGACTGGGAGGGGAGGGGTCTGGCACCGGCCTTCCGCATCCCCTAGTCCCACTCCGCCGCTGCTTCTCAGGCCGCGCAGCCTCTGGAGCCCCTTCCCAGGTTCGGGAAGAGCGGCCGGGGGCCCCGGGCTCGGCCGCCTGTGGGGGAGGGGGCTGCGTGGTCTCAACCTCCTCGGAGAGGGGAGGGGCGACAATTTCTGTCGGCTGAGCTGAAGGGGTTTAAAGGGCGGCTCTTAAAGGGACCGCAGGAGGGACCCGGGCCGATTGAGGCACCCCTTCTCCACCCGCCTTTCAGTGGGTTCGCCCGGGGCCGCTGGGCCCAGAGAATGCGGAGGAAGGTGGGACGGCCCAGGGGACAGAGCCCCGCGAGTGGGGGTGGGCCGGGGTGGCGCAGAGAGGCCTAGGGGGTGTGGTGAGTGCTGGCGCGCGGAGTTGGGGGGAGGGGATGGCGTGGGAAGGAGAGGGTTAAAGGTGGGGCCGGCCCTACAAACGCGCGCACACACTCCTTACTCAGACCCAGTCGCACGCGAGTCCCTGGCGCTTAGATGAGGCTAGGGAGGGCGGTAGTGGGGCCTCTGCCTGGGCCCTTTGCACCCCAACTTCGGGAGGTCAGGGTCCCCAGTGTGTGAACTCACACCTCCTGGCTGAGCCCCCTTTCCCTGGCACACATACGCTCCAACGCGCGCGCACACACCTCGGACATTCCCATAGTGCCTCACGTGACACACGGCCCTAACGTGCCCCCTGCCCACACGCTCACGCACGCGTGCACACACAGCCTCCCACACTTCCTAACTCCACGCTGACCCCCCCTCCGCCCCCAAGGTACTCATTGACTGTGACACACCTACACTCATTCACAGACACACTCCCCCCACACGCCAGCCACAGACACACATTCATAAACAAGGCCAGGAGAAGTACACACGCACCCCCTCACTGCCTACTCTTTCTTTCGGGAGCCCTGAGTCATTCCGGGCACCCTATCAGGGTTCCCCATTTCCCAGTGTGTGGGTAAATTGGGACGGACACGGGAATCCATTAGTCTGCCCTTCACCTGAGACCCCTTGCCCAGTCTGCTCCCTCTGACACTCAGCCAAGGACTTCCTGTAGGTCCCAGGTCAGGGCCCAGAAGAGCCTGGATGGTTGCCACTGTGCTTGTGGGGGAGGCACTTCCCTTTCCTGAACTCCAGGATCCTGCAGGAGGAAGCAGGGAAGTTGGGTGGGGGCGCAAAGAGGGTGTGCTGACTGGCTGGGCTGACTCTCCTAGTAGCACTGGGCCTTCCTTGCTCAGCCTTACTTAGGGAAGAGCTGGGGTGCCAGAGACCTGGGCTGAGGAGCTTGGCTGCGAGGTATTTGGGGAAGTGAGACCTGGGGTGGACCAGGCAGGCTCTGGTCTGTGCCTTAGCTGGGAAGGCAGCTCTTTCCCATCCAGAGGTTTCTCTGGGTTCTGGAAAGAGTCTTTTCCTGCCACTGCGCTGGCTTACTGTCCCCTGCTTTTCAACTCCCAAGTCTTCACCTCCAGTCCCTTCCCCAAAGGCAGCTGAGAGGATGGGGTTTAGTAGTCTGGAAAGGGGCTGTGAGCTCCAGGCAGGAAGTTTCTAGGCTGCATTTCACCTGGCCTGGGTGCATCTGCCCGTATAAGGGGTGTCAGGGACAAGTTCCAGATGGCTCTCTCCACGATAGCTCCTGCTCTCCCAGGGGGCCCGGTGTGGGCCACAACCCGGCCCCTTGCCATGGAGTCCATGTTTGAGGACGACATCAGCATCCTGACTCAGGAGGCCTTGGGACCCAGTGAAGTGTGGCTGGACGGTCCTGGAGATCCCTCTCTGGGGGAGGATATGTGCTCTGCCTCCCATTTTGCCCTCATCACAGCCTATGGAGACATCAAGGAGCGGCTGGGGGGCCTGGAAAGGGAGAATGCCACCCTCCGCCGCCGCCTCAAAGTCTATGAGATCAAGGTCAGAACATGCAGAGGAGGGGATCTAAGTGTGTGTGGGAGGATGGGGGCAGGATGGCAGGATCTGATCTGGCAAAGATTCCAGGGATCCAAAGGAGGGATAAAGATGCCAACTCTTAGGAACTTGATGGTCTCTTGTGAGAAATGTGGCTGCTCTGGAGACCCCAGCAGCCAACTGGGGTCTTGGCTTTGGCATAGCTAGACCTGGGATCTAGAAAAGATCTAGTTGGTGGGAGAGGCCTTCAGGGCATGTGAATTGGAATCCCACTGGGGTGGGGGAGGTAGGGACTTTGAAGCAGGGCAGTGGGCACAGCAAGACTGAGGCATACGTGGAGAGTGGGCACCAGCTCCTGAGGCCCTACCTTTCCTGTAGTACCCACTGATCAGTGACTTTGGAGAGGAGCATGGCTTCTCTCTGTATGAAATCAAGGATGGCTCCCTGCTGGAGGTGGAGAAGGTCAGTTTGCAGCAGCGACTCAACCAGTTCCAGCATGAGGTAAGCCCTTTAGCCTACCAGCTTGGGCCGAGCTCTCAGGGTTTCCTGCTCCAATCTATTTCTGAACCCCTGTCCCCACAGCCCCTAGCCTTCTGCCCTTTTGATCAGAGACTGTCCTCCCTAAAATCAGCTATGGCTTCTCCTGCCCTTCCATAGAGTGCAGGGAGTGAGGGTGGAGAGGGAGCTCCTCAGTCCAGGAAGTGATTTGACTCTGTGATGTACACCCTGGTCCCATCCAGTTGCAGAAAAATAAAGAGCAGGAAGAACAGCTCGGGGAGATGATCCAGGCTTATGAGAAACTCTGTGTGGAGAAGAGCGACTTAGAGACGGAGCTAGGGGAGATGGTGAGGCCCAGGCAGCTGGGGGGATGCTTGAGGGTGTGCACCTGGTTGTGTGTGTGCGATTCTGTGTATGAACATTTTAGCTGTGGGGTTGTGTGCAGCCATGTATCACACTGCAAATGTGTGCACCCTGCTTATGTTGATGTGTACCTGTGAGCACCTATTTGGCCTTGTGAGGGAGACTGTGTATATCATCCAGGTTGTGAATGATGCCAGGGAATGCTGTGTCTCTTTGTGCCTGTGTGCCTCTCATGCTGGGTTGACCGTCAACTATGCCTGTGAGTACTGCCCCTGGGGGGCCATGTGGGGCTGCAAAGGGGACAGGAGAGTGTGTGATTACTGAGATGGGTCTTGGCTTGTGTGATTCGGAGTCAGGGTGTGGCCATACATGTGAGCTGGTGGGCAGGTGTCAGAATCAGGCGACCTGGTCTCTGTCTTCTCTAGTTGTGACCTCAATCTTTCCTCTAACAGTGGGGCAAATGATAACATCCTTACCAAGCCATTGTGAGGGTGATGGGTCATTTGTGTAAAAATGTTTTGGCTTAATAGTTGTAGACACTTACGTGGCCTCTAGCAAGTGCCAGGTGCTGTTCTTATCACTTTTTTTGAGACAGTCTCACACTGTTGCCCAGGCTGGAGTGCTGTGGTGTCAGCCTTGCTCACAGCAACCTCAAACTCCTGGGTTCAAGTGATCCGCTTGCCTCAGCCTCCTGAGCAGCTGGAACTACATCTGTCCACCACAAAACCCAGCTCATTTTTCTATTTTTATTAGAGATGGGGTCTCATTCCTGCTCAGGCTGGTCTCAAACTCCTGAGCTCAAGTGATCCTCCTACCTGGGCCTCCCAAAGCACAAAGGAACAAGCATTACAGGTGTGAGCCACTGTGCCCTGCCCACTGTTCTTATCTCTTGACATGTTAACTCATTTTAATTCTCATCACAACCCTAAGAGGCAGGTGTGGTACTGTCATCCCCATTTTATAGATGTGGTATGTGAAGCCCAGAAGTAGTTAAGTCACATGTCAGTTGGAAGTTGTGATGTTCCTGAGGGGGTGGTGGTATCTGAACAGGGGACTGAGTGTTCTCAGAAGTGTCCCTTTGTGCTGATGGCTGAGAAGAGGTATTAACTTGAGCTTGCCAGGAGCAATAGCCTGAAACATTTGCATTGCCATTGCTGGAAGAGACCACACATGGGTCGCTGCTCTAGTTTGGGTGGTGATGACTGTCCAGATGTGTGGGAGTCTTGAGTCTGTGGGGACCTTCACCCCTGTCTGTCCTTCTCTAGCGGGCATTGGTGGAGACCCACCTGCGGCAGATCTGTGGTTTGGAGCAGCAGCTTCGGCAACAGCAAGGTCTCCAGGATACGGCCTTCCCCAGCCTGAGCCCTCCACCAGCCCCTGCCCCGCCCTGTGCTGATCTGGACCTACACTACCTGGCGATGAGAGGGGGCTCTGGCTTGAGTCATGGTGAGATCTCAGTGACCTCTAATTCCTCTCTTCCAAGTCCCCAAGTCTGACCCCCATTTCAACACTATAAGACACCTGCAGATTACCTACCATCCCATTATATCTTAAATTTCTCCCATAATCACTCCATCCTCCCTTACCTCATCCATTACTGCCCCAGTTTCTCCCCTTCTGACATGGGCATTCATTCCTTCCTTATCTGTCCCTAGCCACTCCATTGCAGTTCCCCTGTGTGCCAGCAGAGGGTGCCTTCTCCCTCTGGGCCTTCCTCTGCCTCAGGTTATGATTGAGAGGCCCCTGAGGATGCTCTGTATTTAAGGTCTGGCCAAGAAAGCCTTCAAGAGCCCATTTTGTTTTTTTCCTGGCCTCCAGGAAGATTAGAAAATATAGTCCCTCACTGCCCTTGTAAAGGTAACTCTCATCCTCAGGTATCTATCCTTCTGGCTTTTCTTTTGGATCCCTTGTGCTGTAGTCCCATCTGTTCCACATTGTACAAATATAAGAATCACAGGCAGCATGATCGTGAATTGTCCTCTCTTCTGATAGCAGGCTGGCCAGGTCCCACACCCAGTGTGAGTGAACTGGAACGGCAGCAGCTGGAAGAGGCTCTGGAGGCTGCCCAGGGAGAGGCTCGGGGAGCTCAGCTCCGGGAAGAACAGCTCCAGGCAGAGTGTGAGCGGCTGCAGGGGGAGCTGAAGCAGTTGCAGGAGACCCGGGCCCAGGTAAGCAGCAGGGGCACGTCAACACCCCTCAAAGGCCCAGGACCGGACTTCCCTCACTGCATACAGACTGGCCCAAGTGGTTGACAAGGGAGTCTTGGCAAGATGAGGGTGGGCTCTGACCTCTTGATCTTCTCCTTCAGGATCTGGCCTCCAACCAGTCGGAGCGGGACATGGCATGGGTGAAAAGAGTTGGGGATGATCAGTAAGTCATGGCCTATAACGCTTGTCCTCCAGCCTCTTAACTGGCATAGCCCAGGTCCCCTTACGTTCTCTCCCTGTCCCTCCATGTTATGTGGATGGACTCTCTTCCCAGCCCTCAGGGATAGTGTCTGTGTGGCCTGTCGCTATGCATTCTTTGTAGAAAGGAGGTAAAGTTCTGGAATGTTTAGGTTCTGAGTCCCTTTGCTTTCCTCTGGGACCCAAGCCCACCTTTTCTTGAGGTATCAGAGGCTGAGAGAGATTTACTTAGCTGTTTTGCTACTACATTCTGTGTCCCCAGTAAGGTTTTGGGCCTCTCTGTGGCCCTATTAAGCCAGCCAGTTGGGGTCACCTTCCCCTCCCTCACGAGGAGGAAGGAGATGATCTCTTTCAGGATTTGTTGGGCCTTGTCTGTTTATCTAAGGAGAGAGAACCTTGAGGCTTAAAGATAGGAGGGGCTTTCTTGGGTTGTACAAGCACTAGGTGGGGAATTAGAACATACTCTGATAGGGTGTCCCTTTGGAATTCCACCAGGAAAGAGAGGTAGCACGAAGTAGGAAGGGGAGAGCTGTGTCTTTGGGGAGCCTAAAAGTGAGCTCTGGGAGAGCACTGGGCAGCAAGGGAGGGGTGGGTAGCTACCCGGCAGCAGTGGAGCCTGGTACCTTTCACATCCGCACCCAAACTCACCCTCTCCCGCTTTCTGAGAAATAGAGCTCAGATCTCCTTCCGCCCAAGTCCTCTCCCCAGAGATGAGGTGTGTGGCACAGACTCCCTGCTTTCATCGGAGGGGAAGACTGAGGCCCAGAGAAAGGGGCAGGAACTAACCCTCTGTCACACAGCCCTTCTGCCCAGCAGGTTTCTTCCTCTTCTTCGTCCAGCCTCTGGCCAACTGGGGATACCCCTCACTTCTCCCCCACCATAGGGTGAGGGCCTGGGTGGAGCTGTAATGCTGGGGAGGTGAGAACCTAGTCTGTGAGACTGGTGGGTGGGAACCCTAAGCTAGGCCTTGTGGAAAGGGTCCACCCTAGCCTGTGGCTGGCGCTCAGGGCCATCTTAGCCCAGGTGCCCAGACCCAGAATACACATATTCACACACATGCTCTAGAATCCGACCTAGCCACAGAAGTCAGGCTTTCTGCGTCACTGAGTCCAGTCTTTTAAGACCAGCTGTGAAGTCTCCACCAGTTGATAGCACTCTGAGGAAGGATATTTTGGCAGGACCAGAATCTGACCATTTAGGCTTTTGAGTCCCAGGGACTCTTACAGAGATAACGAGTGACCCCTCAAGGGCTCAGGGGTCATCCATAGCTGAGGCATGTGAGAGGAAGGTGAGGTGGATTTGAGGGGAGAGGCAGAGAAGGGGTGGTGGATCCCCAGGGGCCATGCCTATCTGTGCCTGAGTGAAAGCGCACTCATCCCAGAATGTGCTTTGCAAGTTGTACCATCCTTACTGCTCATTCTGGCCAGAGCAGGTACTGCCCTCCTCACTCACAGCACCTGCCCTGAGCAAGCCCTTTGGCCAGAGGGAGCTGGGCTCTGCTTGGGGTTGAGCCAGGCTTACCGGAGGTGACCTCCTGCCTGCTTTCCTCCTTTCCTGTGGTTCAGATCCAGGCCTCCTCCTGGGTCTCTGTGGCTGGAGCCAGCTGGGCCCTGCCTGCGCAGCCCCATGCTTCCTTTCAGGCTGAGTATCTTTGGATAACCCCAGTTTGGCAAGAGTTAATTCTCAAAGGAAGTCCTCACTCCCCCGGTAGTTTTATTTTCTTATAAACTCAGCTCCTTTTGGTAATAGGCTGCTTCCCGAGTGCTCCTTCCCCTCTCCTCCCACCTGAGGAGGCCTGTGATACCTGCTCTGGGCCTCTGTTCTGCTATCAGCACCCCCTCTTTCTTCAATTTCCACTTGACCTTCCAGGCTAGTAGGAATTTTATCAGCGGCTTTTGCAAGAGTGGAATGCAGGGGCTGGATAATCCAGGTGGGGATCAAATCAGGGTGAAATGGAAGCTAAGGAGGGACACACATTCCTGAGTCCCGCCTGCTCTGATGTAGGAACTTTCTGTATCCTGAAAGGTGCTCTCCTGTCTCAGTTTGGGTCCCTCCAGGGCAGCCAGTTTTACATGGGAGTCCTTGCAGTTAACACACTCTCCTTTGCTCTGTGTCCCCTTCCTGGGTCCTGTTCTAGCAGAGAAAGCAGCCCTGGGAGGCAGCCCCAGCCCCTAGGGTTTCCCATTCATTTTCCTCTCAGCCCTTGGCTGAAACTGTTGGTCATCAGTGTTTCTGTGAAAATAGACACCCAGACCAGGCCAGACCAGAACAGTCCAGACTGCCACCTTTCAGGTCTGACCTCGGGAAGTCCTGTCCCCAGGTCGGCACAGCTCCTGGTGTTCAGAACCTTGAAAGACAAATCGCTCCAGGGGAAGAACCACTGGGGGTCACTCAGGGGCCAAAGCAGTGATGAAGGCAGTGGTGGGAGGGGAGCACACCTGGCTGGTGAGGATGCACAGGAAGCTAAGGACCCCAGGAGGGTCCCAGCTGAGGGAGAGCTGCAGAACCCATGGTCCTTTCCCCTCTGGGCTCAGCTCAAAGGCATAGGGCCTTTATTGGCCCTTTCCAAGGGTGTGGCCAGTACTGGGGATGGGGAACTTAGGGGGATTCCTTGGAGAATATGAAGAGTCCAAGGGGGCAGGTGTCTGTGAGGGAAACAAGGGCCCAGTGAGGGAGAGGGTTCAGTTGTGAGTCGTCCATCAGTGAGAGGGCCCGGTGATAAGATGGGGGACCTCCTATGGGTGATAGGGGGAAAACTATAGGCCTTTCTTTTTTCCCATCGTGGGGGGCTCAGTATTGCAGCCTCGGCCCTTTTCCGCCCCCCTACCCCTCCCCTCTCCGCCCACAAGCCTCTGCATGGGCTGCGGTTAGTGGTAGGGAAGAAGTGTGAACTCGAGAGAGAGGATGGAAACTCTGCACGGAGGTCAAGGGCAGTGTGGGGTGGGTCAGGACGGAAGCTGGAGACCCCGTGTACCCTGAGCGTAGCCTCATGCCCCAGAACCAGTGGGCTCAGGGCCACCCCCTTCACGCTTCTCACCCTCTCTACTTCCTTTCTTTCAAGTCTTTGGCCGGGGTACCCAGCGCTCACAGGAGTTAACCCCTGAGCACTTGCAGCACGGGGGCTCCCTGAGGGTGGTGAAGGGCTCTGAAGGTGGTCTGAGGGATTGGTGGGCTTTGAGCCTCAGTCTTTGATCCTTTGCCTGCCAGCAAGGAGGAGAGTTACCCATGCTTGCTTCTCTCTTAAACCAAAGTCATTAAGCTGGTGTCTCCAAAAAAAGTCTCACAGCAGGTCTCCTAGGCACTTCCCTGATTTTGTGTCCATGCCAGACACAGTATGAAGTGATTCACCTGAACAATCTCACTTCTTTCTGACAATGTGATGTAGGGATCATCCCTCTTTTACCATGAGCAAATTGAGGTGCAGAAAAGTTGAGTAAAAGTTTAGTAAGTCCAGTGCACATAGCAAGCGGGTCCTGGGAAAATGGGGCAGTGATACCTCTGTGGCATTTTTCTTGTTTGGCTTCTTCAGGTGGAAGGTTCTTTTATGAGGGGCAACCATGTGACTTGTTGACCATACTGGATCACTTTTGAAAGTGAAAGGGGCACTATTAATAATTGTGCTGGGGCAACTCATATGAACAGGATAGTCCTAGGCAAACTATGACCTGTGGGCACCCCACCCTAAGCAGAGACCCTGGTTTGCAGGCCTACCCTCGAGCTGCTTGGTTCAGCTGCGTGTGGGAGGCTTTCTAGACACGGGGCATTGGCTCTGGTAGAAGCGTGGCTGGGGCTGCCAAGAAGAGCCAGGCTCTGGGGACCGCAAGTCATAGCTGGTTGAGGAGAGTGAAGGGGCTCAAGGCACCTAAAAGGAAGTGGTGGAGCGCTGGGTTGTTGCAAGCGACTTCCTCCTCCCCCTGGCCCACAACCTCAAGTCCGCTCCACGGCCTGGTGCCTGTGGTCCCCTCCCCGAGGGTCTGGTGGGAAGACTGACACTGGGTGTGCCTGTGGGTGGTGGAAAGTTTGGTCCTTAAACTCTCCCACAGGGGCAAGATGGTCAGGGCAGCTACGGGAAAGGGTGAGAGGGTTGGCAAGGCTGGATTTTTGCTCTTCTCACAATTCTGAACAATGACTCTGATCCCATGACCAGCTCTAATCTCACTCCAGTCATAGCCCTATTACTGCTCCCGGACCCCGACTCTAACCCTGTTCCTAGTCCTGACCCCAGCTCTGTCCATTGTCTTGGCCACTATCAGGTGTCAACTCCACCTCTAGTCTGATGACTTCAAGCCCATCCTTCTTTCTAATCCCGTGACCCAGAGCTGGCCTGAATTCTGACCCTACCACATCCTCACAGCAGCACCCACAAAGCACACGGGACATGCGGAAGTCCAAGTGTCTCCCGGCTGGTTTGGGCAGATGAGGCCTTTTACAGAGGAGGATGCTTAGGTCTCTAACTTGATTGATCTTCAGTTGCTTTTTCAGTAACAATGAAGATTGTTGTTTCCAGAACAATTTCTGAGATCCCTGAGTTATTCGTGGAAAGAATGAATGAAAGTATAAATCAATGAAGGGTGGAATGATTTGCAGCCAAGGGGGCTCTCCTTCCTGCCAGCTCTGCCATTTGCACTCTGGCTCCCCAGTAGGTGCCAGCTCAGTAGGCTGAGGTGCCAAGAGCCTGTGTTTGAATCTCTGCTCTGTGCCACCACCGCTTTGTGACCTTGAGCTAGCCTCTTCATCACTGTCATCGTCCACTTCCACATATGTCTAGCACCTTCCTCTCCCCTCCTAGGACAGGGCTCCCAGGCCATGCCAGAGACCCCCAGCCTCCCCCTCATCCTTCTACTGCCTTCTTGCCTTTCTGTCCTCTCATGATTCTTTGGTGGGCAGTATAGTGTAGCGGTCAGTAGCTTGGACTCTAGAGTCTAGGTGCTAGAGGAGAGAGAGCTCCCATTCCAGAAACTCCACTACTACTGGGATTTATGACTTTGGTCAAGTGACTTAACCTCTGTGAGCCTTGGTTTTCTCCTCTGTAAAATGGAGGTAATATCAATGGCAGTGTCATAGAGTCATTGTGAAGATTAATAAAGCTCCTAGCACATTGCCTGGCCCGTGATAAGTGCTCATACTGATTATTTATGATTCTTTGCTCCCTGGGTCCCTCCCAGGTTCTGAAAGACTCAGAACTTTTCCCTGTGATTTTAACCAGTAAAGGAGTATCCATATGCAGCCATCTGCTGCTGTTTACCTGATTTATTCTTCCTAGTCATGATGGTGGTAAAAGCACTCAGGTATGGGCCAGGAAATGGAATGTGTATTTAGGTGCACGTGTGTGACTCTTGGTTGTGTTGTGAAGTCGAGATTTTTTTTCCACTGAATTGGCAATGTTTTCAGTGAGTCATTCAGGTTGTTAGTATATTCGGTGACTTGGGCCTGTACATTGTGAGGTGGGGAGAGATGCCTAATGAAGGGGGAGGACCCAGAGGGCACTGGGCAACAGGAGGTGGTCAGGTGCCATCACATTGCCCAGGACTCAGTGGTCTTTGTGAGGGTTGCCTGGAGATCTGGAAGGATGGCACCTGGCTGCTCTAGTCCTCTATGTCAGAGCTAGAAGGGGGGCTGGGTATCCTGAGCCAGGGCTTCTTTCTACTTTCTGCTGGTCTGTCTTGTTGTGAGGAGGGGGCCAGGAGCTGGCCAGTGGAAACTGGGGTAGCTCCTGACTAGGGGAGGGAGGCAAGCAGGGGAGTGATAGGGGCCTGGGAACTGAGTGTGGCAGGTGAGATCTCTGAGGCAGGGTGCGAAGAAGACGACCTGTATCTGTCACCTAAGATACAGCAGTGAAGGTGGATAGGGAGAGAAACTGGCTGTGTTGACAGAGGACCACATTCCATCAGGGCCTTGCCCACATCCTCTTTCTGCCCCTACCACCAAGGGGATGGCATGTTCCTGCCCTCTGAAAGTCCTAGTCTAATGGGGAACATGTAACTCCTACCCTCAGACACTCTCAGTTGGAAGAGGGAGGAGGGAGTCTTTCCTTCTGGAGTCCCGATTTTTTTTTTTTTTTTTTTTTGAGAACAAGAGTCACTCTTGGTAGAGTGCTATAATGTCATAGCTCACAGCAACCTCAAACTCTTGGGCTCAAGTGATTCTCTTGCCTCAGCCTCCTGAGTAGCTGGGACTACAGGCTCCTGCTACAACGCCTGGCTGTTTTTATAGATGGGGGTCTCACTTTTGTTTAGGCTGGTCTCAAACCCATGAGCTCAGGCAATCCACGCACCTCAGCCTCCTATAGTGCTAAGATTACAGGTGTGAGCCACTGTGCCCGGCATGGGAGTCCTGGATTTGATGTGGGACACACCTGGATCCTCCATTCAGATAGGGGATGTGCTATTTCTTCCCATGAGATGACAATGGGGGAATACATGACACATTGACCAAAAATAAAGGTCAGAGTGTGGTGGGATGGAGGGCCGCAGAGCCTAACATGGGGGTTCCTAGGAAGACTCCTTCCTTTGTGGGCCTGCCCACCTGTGCCCACCATCAGATGGGTAGTGAGGACGCTACCTAATAAGCAGATTTGTCTTGCAGATACATGGCCTATATGTATTATCATAATTTGGCTTTGGCCTAAATGGGTTAAAAATAGTTTTGTTGGCTCGGCGCCTGTGGCTCAATCGGCTAGGGCGCCAGCCACGTACACCTAAGGTGGCGGGTTCGAATCCCCAGCCCGGGCCCGCCAAACAACGATGGCTGTAACCAAAAAATGGCCGGGCGTTGTGGCGGGCGCCTGTGGTCCCAGCTACTTGGGAGGCAGAGGCGGGAGACTCGCTTGAGCCCAGGAGTTGGAGGTTGCTGTGAGCTGTGATGCCATGGCACTCTACCCAGGGGGATAGCT
>CAUYQV010124839.1:0-14032 GCA_963574575.1 Galagoides demidoff
CTGTGGTCCCAGCTACCTGGGAGGTGGAGGCAGGAGACTCGCTTGAGCCCAGGAGTTGGAGGTTGCTATGAGCTGTGATGCCATGGCACTCTACCCAGGGGGATAGCTTGAGGCTCCGTCTCAAAAAAAAAAAAAAAAAAAAGAAACATTTCCTGTAGTGCTGTAGATTGAAGGAGGCTGTTGATAGTAAAAATAGATTTCAGTAGCATGTTCCTGACATTGTACAGCAGCCCTGGCTCAAGGATTTCTCCCCCTACATGATTCCTAAGACTATTTATTTGATTCTTTGTTTTGGCTACTTGATGGTTTTGATGAATTTGCTTTGATCCAGGGGTGTTCAAGAACTTGTCTGAGAGTCAGCCTCTGGCTTGTATTATGCTTCAACAGTCTTAAAATAAGGTCTCTGGCTCCCTCTGTTACAAACTCAGGAAACATGAATTCAATCCGTGATATTCTTTTGTAGGTCTCTTGGTATGTGTCTGCCTCTAAAGGAGGCTACCCAACTAAAAATTCATAGCAAAGAACTCCCAGGCTCCAGAGGTCTACCTCTGCATCCAACAGAGGTCTACATCATGCACCCAACCTTCAATCATCACGGGGAGCAGGTAGTCCAGGGTACACAGAGAGTGGTTCTCCTGGAGGATGGAGCATGAACCGACCAGCCAAAATCTGCAATCTTAAGCTCTCCAGATGATCCCAGCAGCAGGTTTTCTGGCTTAATGTCTCTATGAACAACTCTCTTTGAATGGCAGTAAGACAGGGCATTTGCCAGTTCTGTGATACACGTAGCTGTTCTCTGCTCATCAAACTTAGAAAGTTTCTGCAGTTCTCTACAGACTGTTCCAAGTGGCACATATTCTAGAATTAGGTAAACTCTGGTGGCATCATGGAAATGACCATACAGTCTGAGAATATTAGGATGCCGAGGATGGGACTGGATTTCCACTTCTCGTCTGAGCTGATGCTCCACTCCTGCTTTTTCCAGCTGAACTTTAAACAGCACTTTAAGAGCCAGGATAAACTTGCTTTGTTTTTTTCTTGCCAAATAAACATTACCAAACTTTCCTCTACCCAGCGGGTAACCAATTTCAAAACCTTCCAAAGCCGATTGCCTTTTTTGTGATTCTTCATTTTTCTGTTTTGATGTCACTTCTTCCTCAGGATTATTTCCAAGTGCTGCTGGCTGGGCTGCTTGCTCTTCTGGGTGTCATTCGGTGGCTTAGAGACAGGATGAGGTACACTGGTTGCCTGTAATTGCTTCTGCGTATGATTCTGAACTGGTTTGTGGCTGGAGATAAGCTTTTGTGCTTGAAAAGGAATGCGATGGGAGGAATTTGAAGGGCACAGAACCCTCTAAGCCTGACCACTATTTGCAGGTACTGGATTCTAACCAGAAAACTGCTAGATCACTGGAACCCATTTTGGACCATCAAGTGGAACAGGCCCTGAAATGTAGTTTTCTTTTGATCTGTCCATGATGCTGAGCCAACAAGTGGCATCTCAGAGGGCGCCTCGGCTCACAGGAACAGATGGAAAGGTGCTGGGAGGGCAAAGGAGAACGCCATGGCCCAAGGACACAGGATGAGTGAGAACTCTGTCACTCCACTCCTTCCTTCTGGGCTGCGGCCCCACAGTCCTTGAAAAGACACCCCAGCTGGCCCCCCTCATCCGCCTCACAACAGTTAGCCCCCCCAGCCCAGTCTACTCACCCTGTTTGTTGTTGTTGTTGTTGGTTTTGGTGTACTGCTAAATTCGGTTTGCTAGAATTTTTTTTTTTTTTTTTTAAGACAGAGTCTCAAGCTGTTGTCCTCGGTAGAGTGCCACGGCATCACATCTCCCAGCAACCTCCAACTCTTGGGCTCAAGCAATCCTCTTGCCTCAGTTTTTCTATTTTTAGTAGAGATGGGGTCCTGCTTTTGCTCAGGCTGGTCTCCAACTCGTAAACTCAAGCAATCCACCTGTCTCGACCTCCCAGAGTGCTAGGATTACAGGCATGAGCCACCGGGCCCAGCCAGTTTGCTAGAATTTTGTCAAGAGTTTTTGCATCTGTATTCATGGGGAACGTTGGTCTGCAGTTTTCTTTTTTGCTGTGCCCTTTCCTGGCTTTGGTATCAGGATAATGCTTGCTTCCTGGAGTGAGTTGGGGAGGGTTCCTTCCTTCTTTGATGTTGAAGTAATTTCTGCAGTGTGGGTGCCATTTCATCTTTTTAGGTCTGGCAGTTTGGCTGTGAAGCCACATGGTCCAGGGCTTTCTTTACTAGAAGATTTTTTCCTGCAGTTTGTATTCAGCTTCTATTTTGTTGTTTGGTGTTGGTCTGTTGGGGAGTTCTATTTCTTCCTGGTTAAGCCTGGCGAGGTGGGTTGTTTCCAGGAACCCATCCATTTCCTTAACATTCCCTAGTTTATGTGCATGGGGTGGAGGGGTTATCGTATTCAGGGATGATATTTTGTGTTTCTGTAGTATCAGCTGTAATATCTCCTTTTTCATTTCTGATTAAACTCACTAGGATCCTTTCCTGTTTTGGGTTGATCTAGCAGGGGGTCTGTTGGTTTTGTTTGTCTTTTCAGGGACTCAACTTTTTATTTAATTGATCTTATGTACAGTTCTCTTGTTATCAATTTCTGTTAGTTTTGATCTGACCATGGTCATTTCTTTTCTTCTGCTGAGTTTGGGATTGGTTGCTCTTTCTAGATTTGAGACAGTCTTGGCGCCTATGGCTCAAGTGGCTAAGGCACCAGCCACATACACCTAAGGTGGCAGGTTTGAATCCAGCCTGGACCCGCCAAACAACAGTGACGGCTGCAACCAAAAAAAATAGCCAGGTGTTGTGGCGGGCACCTGTGGTCCCAGCTACTTGGGAGGCGGAGGCAGGAGACTTGCTTGAGCCCAGAAGTTGGAGGTTGCTGTGAGCTGTGATACCATAGCACTCTACCCAGGGAGACAGCTTGAGGCTCTGTCTCAAAAAATAAATAAATAAATAAATAAATTCGTTGAGACAGGGTGACACCTGTGGCTCAGCAGGTAGGGCGCCAGCCCCATATACCGAGAGTGGCAGGTTCAAACCCAGCCCCAGCCAAACTGCAACAAAAAATAGCCAGGCTGTGGCAGGTGCCTGTAGTCCCAGCTACTCGGGAGGCTGAGGCAAGACAATCACCTAAACCCAGGAATTGGAGGTTGCTGTGAGCTGTGACACCACACACTCTACCAAGGGCGATAAAGTGAAACTCTGTCTCTAAAAAAAAAAATTCATTGAGACAATTCGTTGGATTGTTGATTCATGACTTTTTACTAAAGAGTCTTCTGGCTTGGCACCTGTGGCTCAATCGGCTAAGGGGCCAGCCACGTACACCTAAGGTGGTGGGTTCGAATCCCCAGCCTGGGCCTGCCAAACAACAATGATGGCTGCAACCAAAAAACAGCCGGGCATTGTGGCGGGTGCCCGTGGTCCCAGCTACTTGGGAGGTGGAGGCAGGAGACTCACTTGAGCCCAGGAGTTAGAGGTTGCTATGAGCTGTGATGCCATGGCACTCTACCCAGGGGGATAGCTTGAGGCTCCGGCTCAAAAAAGAAAAGTCTTCTTGGAAAACTCCCATAGCTCAGTGGGTGCCAGCCACATACACCAAAGCTGGCAGATTCAAACCCAGCCTGGGCCTGCTAAAACAACAATGACAACTGCAATAACAACAAAAAAAAATAGCTGGGTGTTGCGGTGGGCACATGTAGCCCCAGCTACTTGGGAGGCTGAGGCAAGAGAATCGTTTAAGCCCAAGAGTTTGAGTTTGCTATAACCTGTAACACCATAGCACTCTACCCAGGGTGACAGCTTGAGACTCTGTCTCAAAAAATAGATAAATAAATAAATAAACATAAAGAATCTTCTCCATTGCCTCTTTCTTCCAAAATTAATCTCAATTGGGCTTTCTTTGCCTTTGTGAAAGGGGTGTCATTTGTAGGTAAATGAGTTTTCAAAAATAATGGGAAATAAATCTTCTAAAAATAAGGAAGACAAGGAGAATGTACCTTTTGGGCACTCTACTTGATTTATGGCACCTGTATTTGTATAAGCTTCAAAGGCATGCCAGCTTTTCTAGGATGGCCATTTCTTGTGCATAGGTTTTTACTAAGGGGCAAAATATATCAAGGAAAATTCAAGAGCTCAAATGGCTGACCTACTACCATTCCAGAGTTGGAATGTTGACTCTCAAACTCTCTGCTTGAAATAAATTTAATGTTTATGGTATTACTTGAGATAAACTCATTGTTTATGATTTTTTAAAAAAGATTCTGAACTTACTATGATTTTTTTCACTCTTATTTAATTAAGACCAGAAGAAAACTTTCTCAATTAGTAAATCGTATATACCAAAGCCCTCCATTAAAATTTTACTTGATAAGAAAATTGCAAAGCATTCCTTTTAAGATAAGAATAAATTAACAAAATAATATTGTCTCCTGTAGTTTAAGATAGGACTGTCTCTCCCACTAATGCAAATAAAACCTTTGGATATTGGGGCGGCACCTGTGGCTCAGTGGGTAGGATGCCAGCCCCATATACCAAGGGTGGCGGGTTTAAACCTGACCCCGGCCAAACTGCAACAAAAAAATAGCCGAGCGTTGTGGCAGGCACCTGTAGTCCCAGCTACTCCGGAGGCTGAGGCAAGAGAATGGTTTAAACCCAAGAGTTGGAGGTTGCTGTGAGCTGTGACATCACATCACTCTACCAAGGGCAACAAAGTGAGACAGTAAAAAAAGAAAAACTTTGGATATTATACCTGCTCCGAAGCAAGATAAATAAAAAAGAAATAAAAACTCTGGACACAATTCACAGAGCAGCTCTCTGAAGGCTCTGAAAGATAAATGGCAGCTGACAGACCACAGGTAGAAACAATCCTGGGGTGAGTTGCCTAGGGATCTTTCCCTCCCATTTCTCCTGATCTGGATCAGGCAGCACAAATTCTGGAAGTGAGAATAAAAAGAGCTCCAAGAAAAGCCCTTCCTTTCTTGTTTGAGGGTCAGAAGCCCTAAGGGACAGCAAGAATGGGAGATATCCCCTGGGCTGGGTTTGGTTTTACTTTATCTTCTCAGGCCCTGGCCTCAGGCAAGCCTCAGTCCTAAAGCTGTAACCCTGAACTCTTATTCCTCTCGCTCCTGCCTTGACTTGAGCACAGAGGCAGACTTTTTCACAGCAAGTGCACAGCAGACAGATGAGACTGACATCCTGGCTTTTCAGCCAGAGGACATGGCAGAGGGTATCTGAGAGTGACAGCATGCAGAGAACACTGTGAAGAGGAAGGAGCTTAGAAAGGGATCCCTACAAGTGAAACTCTCTAAGAGTAGAATCAGAACATTTTAAAACAATAACTGAGAAAATGACATGAAGGCTGTGTTGATCAGTTTGATGGAAGTATTTTGGATTGCATGTGAAAACCCCACACTGTAGCCCAGAAGTGCATTAATGTACATAGTTACCATTCAATAAAAAAAAAAAATACAAAAAAAAAAGAAGTACAACAAGGCAATTAAAATGCTCCTATGCAGTTCACGTAAGTCTTCCATAACTCAAGCTTTGCTGACCTCACCCATCTGTGGATATCAATGTGATCACATGAATCTGAGTATGTTCCTAGTGACGTCATCATTTGTTCAATGATTCCCCCCCTCACCAAAATACTTATGCTATTACTCAAGATATGGCCCAAATGTCCTCATGAACAAATCTGCTTTGTCCCAGTAGTTTATTTAGCAATCCCTCTCTGCCATTCCTCCCTAGGTTTCGTTGGTTCTGCCTTCCAGGGGGCACCCCCTCTATGGGATTCCTCAGTCACATCTCCCTGTTACATTTCCTCACTTCTGCTTGTTCCTCCAAGCAGTATGTTAGTGATTCTCTGCTCCATAGTGTTCCCTGGCTGCCACATAGTGTGTGACAAGAGGGATTTTACTCTGTCATAATGATTCTAGAGTGGTATTATTTAACTTTGTCATGAAGCAGAACTAATAGCAATTTTGTTTTATTTTTCTGAGAATGCTCCTTTTATTTTTCTTTTATAGTCAAAAGTAAAAGGAAATGACTCCTTCTAAATTCAGGTTTCTGTCAGTCTTATAACCCCACTGTTTTATTTTTTAAAATAAGGTATAATTTACATACAGTAAAATCCAGGTTTTGGTGCAGAGTTCTAGGACCTCTGACAATTGCAAACAGTCACATAGCAACCATCACAATCCACCCTCTCCCAAATCCCCCTTGTTCCCTCCTCTTTATGGTCATCCCTTCACCCCACTTTTAGCCTCTGGCAATTACTGATCTATGTTTTGTCCTTATATATTTTGCCTTTTTGAGAATGTCATAGAAATACACATACTGTTCCAAAATGACAAAAAGTTTTTGTGGCTAGAGTGAACATGGTCTTCATTTGCCTCTCTGTTTACCCACAGTTGTTAACAGAATACATGGTCATTCTCAGAAGTGTCTCAATCTGGATAACAAATTAAAGATTGTGCTCTTTAGAGTAGTGTTAGTGTGTGTGTGTGTGTGTGTGTGTGTGTGCATACACATACTCACATATCACATCTCTCTTGAGAACTGGTTTGGGGCCACATGTCAGAAAAAACAAATCTCCATACTCTACCACCAATGGTCTCCCTAACCCCTCCACCTGCACCATAAAAGGAAAAGTGAAATGTGCAGAACAATAGCTTAGAAAATCAGAATCTTTACGTTATGAATACAGTTACTTTTCACAACTGGAGAGACATGTGGCTGACCCATTATTATTGGCTCCCCAGATATCAGTGGAACGTCCAGATAAGATGGATTATGATTGGCGTACAAACTCCAAGGGGCTGTTTAACTTAGTGAACACAACACATTCAGGTGTCACACTTCATAGTTAAAACTAACTGCTGTAATATGCAAATGTTCCTCGTGTGTGAATATAAGAAGAACTTGTCATTGGAAGTGCCCCTACATAGGCAATTCAACTACCTGGCTGGACTCCGAAACACATCATTCAGAACTCAAAATAGGCATAAAGGGCAGATATCCAAAATCCATTCCCATCTAAGACAGTGATGTACCATTGCTGAAAAGAGAGCTAACTTTTTTTTTTCCTGCATGTTTATTTATTTATTTATTACTAAATCATAGCTGTGTACAACAATACAATTATGGGGTACAATGTGCTGGCTTTATGTACAATTTGAAATACTTTCATAAAACCCAAGAAAAACCTCCCTTTGCCTTCCAGGGCTGCTACCTCCCTTCTTCCTCAGCTTATGTTTTCTCATCTCTCAAGTGGGAATAATTCTTAACATAGTTGTTAAAATTAAATGGAATAATGCATGCAATTTGTAAGCATAGTGTCCAGAATATAATAAGAGTTCAAAAAAGGATAGTTATTATTAAATTAAACCAGAGATTTTAATTAGTTGCTTTTTATTAGTGCTTAGGGTAATATAAGTAGAAATGGTCCATTGAATAAGGCTAGAATGAAACACAGCAATTACATTTTTATCTTGTCTTCCAGAAGCTAGCTATTTTAAGTTTTTCTTTCCTTCTAGAACCAAGCAAAGTGAAGCATAACATCCCACTTGTTATCCACTGTGGAAAAGGTTTCTAGAGCCCAATCCAAGCACAAGAGTGCCAGTGCATGCCCACATATAACACATCTCAGTGTTAAGGAATTATGAATCAAGGTGGAAACCTATTAAATAAATTATACTTTAGCTTCCAACATTGTCAAATACTTTCACAACACTATGAAAAACAAGGTTTGAATTTAGAATTATTTAGGCTATTCAGAGTTCTTGCTAGAAAATGGCAGCATGGGAAGACCTGGGTCCAGGCCTAGGCCACCACTGAGGCTTAGGGATACACATACTTGATACACCTTCAACTTTTGAGATGAACCCAGGAAATAACACCAAGCTGCATCTGGAAATGTTCACAAGAACACTTGTTTTCAGAGAATTCCAGTATCCTAGGCATCCCTAGGACTTGACCTCATATGGTCACATCCAGTAAAGAGTGATACACCTGCAGGAAATCCTGAGGGTATCTGTCTAAAAATCCAGGCCCAGAAAAAGGGCAGTGCTTATCCTTTTTCTTTCTAAGTATAGGGGTAGATTCCATATCACAGCCCCCTAGTATTGAGCTTTGTGTATGTAAAGGAATGTGAAAGGAAGTAAAGCATGCTATTATAGGCCTAATCTTAAGAATTTTTCATGAGATCCTTCTATTCTCTCTTATCATACACGAGATGGCCAGATACAGATGATCCAGAAAAAAAATTTGAAAGTCTATGCAACGGCAGGAGTCTTCTGATAGAAGAAGCCCTAGACACTGGAACGAGAAAAGAATACCATTGTGGGGGTTTTTTTGTTTTGTTTTGTTTTTTACTATTGTCATTCATCATCTCATTGAAAGTTCTAGACCAATCAGACAAGAGAAAGAAATAAAGGTCTCCAAACTGGAAAGGAAGAAATAAAGTTATCCTTGTTTGCAGATGATTTGATTT
Organism: Galagoides demidoff; assembly: GCA_963574575.1. Classification (NCBI taxonomy): domain Eukaryota; kingdom Metazoa; phylum Chordata; class Mammalia; order Primates; family Galagidae; genus Galagoides; species Galagoides demidoff. The sequence continues at coordinate 8,515 of CAUYQV010124839.1, forward strand.
TATATCTAGAGAAATGTAAAGACTTCACAAAAAAATCTGTTAGAACTGATAAACAAGTTCAGTGAAGTTGCAGAATACAAAATCAACATGTGAAAATCAAAAGCATTTTTGTATGCAATAATAAACAGTCTGAAAAAGGAACCAAGAATGAAATAGTATATCTAGGACAGAACTTAACCAAAGATTTCTATAAAGAAAGCTATAAAACATTAATGAAAGAAATGGAAGAGGACACATCAAAATGGAAAAATGTGCCATGCTTATGGATTGGAAGATTTGATTTTGTTAAAATGTAAATGTTTCCCAAAGCACGCCACAAATTCAATGCAATCCCTATCAAAATACCAATGAAATAAAAAAAAAACCTTAAAATTTATATAGAACCATAGATGGGCCAGAATAGTTAAAGTTATCCTGAGTAAAAATAATAAAACTGGATAAATCATATTACTTGACATATGATTATACTACAGAGTTGTAATAACTAAAACAGCAGGGTACTGGCATAAGACAGACACATAGACAAATGGAAGAGAATAGAGATCACAGAAATAAATCCACAAATCTATAGAAGACTTATCTTTGGAAACGTGTGAAGAACAAACAGTGGAGGAATGACAATCCCTTCCACACATGGTGCTGGGAAAACTGGATAACCATATGCAGAAGAATGAATCTAGAACCTTATCTTTTGCCATATCCATAGATCAAGTCAAAATGCATTAAACTCTTAAATATAATATCTGAAATTATAAAATAACTAAATAAATATTGGATAAATGCTTCAGGACATTGGTCTGGGCAAGGACTTCTTGAGTAATACCCCCAAAGCACAGTGAACAAAAATAAAATTGGACAAATAGGATCACATCAAACTAAAAAGCTTATGCATAGAAATGGGGAAAAAATCAATACATGGAAGAGACAGCTCACAGGATGGGAGAAAATATTTGCTAGTACTCATTTGAACAAGGATTAATAAGTAGAATATATAAGGAGCTCCAACAACTGAATAGCAAAAATCTGAATAGGCATTTTCCAAAAGAAGACAAACAAATGGTCAGCGTGTATATAAAAAATGAGTAATATCCTTAGTAATCAGAGAAATACAGATCTATACTCATGTATCTCATCATCTCACTACTGTTAAAACGTTTTGAGGTTTTTTTTAAATCAAATGACAGGCAATAAGGAATGCTGGCAATGATGTGAAGACAGAGGAATTCTTGCACATGGCTGGTGGGAATGTGAATTAGTGCAATCACTATGGAGAATAGTAGGGAGGTTTCTCAGAAAACTAGAAGTAGAACATCACAACTCAGTCATTCCACTGCTAGGTAGATATCCAAAGGAGGGAAATTCTATGTACCAAAAGGATATCTACACTCTCATGTTCATCGCAGCACTATTCACAATAGCCAAGATTTGAAATCACATAAACTAGGCCAAGCACAAATCTCACATGTTCTTACTAAGGGAGAGGTTAACATTAAAACAACTGATCTCATGGAGACAGGGGGTAGAATTATAATTGCTGGAGGCTGGGAAGGGTAGTGGAGATAATGTAGGGATGATCAATGGATACAAATATATATTTAGAATAAACAATATGTGATAGCACAACAAATGTCTATAATCAACAATAAGTTAGGATATAGTTAAAAATAACCAGAAGGGTGGGATTGGAATGTTCCAAACACAAGGAAATGATAAAGGCCTGACGTGATGGATACTCTAATCACCCTGGTTTGACTAGTACACACTGCATGCCTTTATCAAAACATCACATGCACCCCATAAGTACATATGGGAAAAGAAAAACCCAGTCATTAAATATCTGCATGAACCAACATTTCCCCCTATGACCAATCTACATAGCACTGTAATGATTGAAGATGGAGAGTTTTGTATTGAGACCTTGCATTGTGTATTTGTGTTAGCCATTAGCAAACCCTGCTCAACATGCCCACTAACCTTGAGATTTTTCCTATCTTGCTTAAGTGCTCCTATCTGCTTCTAACTCTGTATCCCTTCAATAAATAAATGAGGAGACTTTCAGCATGAGTGAATGAATGAATGGGTAAATTAAGGGATGAGTAAACAGAGGGAATAAGGTAGAATGAATGAATGAGCAACTGAATAAGTATACAGATTCTCTCCCAAAGGGGCTAATGCCAAGTTCAAACATGTATTAATGAGCATAACCAACTGACTATTTAACCTGATGCCTAAAATATTTCTTCCTGTTTTCCCCATAAATAATAATAGAGTTCCTCATGCCTCATCCCTGCCATCCCGCTTCCCAACTACTACTTTTCAGGCAATTGTTCTGATTACTTTTCTTCCAATTTCTGTTTCCCGATCCACATTGTTGAAACAGGGGATGCCATGAATTTTTAGATTGACTCAGACCCCCAGCAGGTGGACAGGGAAACAGTAACCTGGTTAAGAGAGAGAAAGATTTACACCATGATAGTTATGCAAAGATAAACACGTGAAAGATTAAGAAGAGGGTTTCCTTGATTTCCTATCATTCTTTTTTTAATTTCCTATCGTGTTATAGTCTTTGACACCAGCCTGTTCTGGAGGTTCATTTTTATCCCTCTTCTATCTGACGTTTGTGCAAACCACTTGTACTCTTATGGCAGAGCTCTCTTTTGAGTAACCTAAATGCATACATTTTGTTACCAGCCACCAGAATAGGCTTAAACACAGAAGGAAGAGTACATGATGTCTGAGGGAGAAATACCCCAAATTCCTTCTTCTGGACATTTTCTGTATTCTAATCTTGGTCTCAAACCTTAATGTCACCTTGAAACTATTCAAAGCACTTCAGCCCCTTTTGTCAAAGACAAGAAAGGCATCACCCTGCGTCTTTGAAGTTATACTGCCTTTACCATCAGAAATAAAAAAAAAAAAATGCATCTGCTCAAGATTTTTTTCCATAGAGCAACACAATAAAAGACTAAGTGGCTTTGTAGTGAAAAATAAAATAGAAAGATAATTAAATCTCAGGGGCTTTTTTTTTTTTTTTGGTGGTCTAATGTAGCTTTTCTCAGAAAGAAAAACAAGCATCAAAGCTGCCCCCAAAGACACTTTCTGACCTGCCATTGCCACTAATACGAAGTTGAGAAATGAAAATTCTGTGCTTGATTTATTCTTCTTTTCAAGAAAAAGAGGCTTAATATTCATTGGGGAAGAAGAGTCGGAAAAAAAACATTCTGCTGTTATTTTCAAGGGGGTGAAATGCTTGTTCTCACCGCTGAAGGTGTTCATCTTTACAAAGATGGTTGCTAGGGAGCTAGCCAATTTGAGGGAATATTTTTTGAATGTTTATAAAACTGAAGAGCAGTATCATTGGCATTACATTTATTGGCAGAACTGAACCAATTAGTCAGTACTTCTAGAGAGACTACATACAGTGGATTTCACAGAGGGGGCAAATGTATAATGATGCACGCTGCTAGGATTTTTTTTTTTTTTTAACCACAGATATTTAAGTCTCAGATAAAGGCAATAATGTGCTTTTACTATTTCAGGACATTTTGAATGTTCACATTTGGGGTTATAAAAACACATAAGAGAGCATTTTTTTAGGCAGTGCTGACACATTCCCTACTTATTCTTGGATGAAATAAATCACAGGATCAGCTCTCTTTGAGGATGGAGATTCGTTTTTGCAATAAGGAAAGGCCTACCAATATTTCTCCATTTCATTCACTACAACTGTGCGATTCAACCAGAATTCTCGCTTTAATATTCTTCCTCTTACATATTCCTGTCTATCACTTTGAAAGATAATCATAGGCAACATCTATATTTATAAGGATAATAAGAATGACAAAAAAAAAAATCAGGCAAAGACAATCTACAAGCAAAACAAAAACTTCTTATAATGTGCAAGTACAAGGTTCACCTCCTCCTACTGCTTGTTACTTTTTTTTTTTTTTTTTTAAGAGACAGGGTCTCACTCTTGCTCAGGCTGTTTTGGAACTCCTGAGCTCAAGCAATCCACCAGCCTCCCTCCCAAAGTGGTAGGATTATAGGCGTGAGCCACTGCACCTGACCTTGATTGTTACTTTTGTTTCTCTTCTTAACTACATTTCATCTATATCCCCATTTCCCTCATGAGTGGAGGGAAAAGGTGTGATTACTGAGTGACCACTGGTTGGGCTCTCTGAGAAGGAGGAATTTAGAGTGTAAGAAAGTTTTCAGAGAGTGGTCCTGGGATTGGCATCTGCAGAAGAGAAAGGAAGGAAGCAGCATTGAAAAGAGGGAGCACTCAGGTTGGCAGGAAGTTTTCATGGGGACTCTGTGGTCTGATTGAACTTTCAGAGTTGTTTTAAATGAATGGAGCAAGGGAAGCAGGTATTTCCATGCCCTATGGACCAGTCAAGGATGCTTACTGCCCAGGAAGGGGAAAATAGCCTTAGACAGGTGGCTTTCTGCAGTAGAGACAATCTCTAAAATGCCACAAGGGGTCAAAGCTTTCTGTCCAGTGCATTCTCAGCAGCTGAGAGAATAAATTCATCATTCCTGAGAGGGGTTTGGGCAGCCCATCACAGCGTCTTTCACACTAATCGAGAATAATTACTTTCCATTAAAGAGCGATGAATTGCATGAAGCAGCAGGTAGTTATTAATCTATTATTTACTCATAACATATTGTATGCCCACTACTGCGAGAAAGTGGTGGTAGTGGGGGAAAACATCCACCCCGCACAGGATAACTCTTTTGAGAGATAAATTTAACTCTCTCACTGCCAACTTACAAAGAAAAATGTGACACAGTGATGGCTAAGGAAAGGAAAATTGGTAGTATAGCCTCAGAGAAAATGGCGATACATTTTAAGAGAATTAACAAAAATCAAAGATCTGGTATGGGTTGTGTCTTTGAAAGTAGAGTTGGATAAAAACAGGCAGGTGGAAATAAAACTGTTAGTGGAAAGGAGAGAAAGTTGTACCCCTTATAGACAAGGAAAGTAATGGAGAGAGTCACCTACAGTGGAGATTAAAGGGTGTTTCTCTTAAGGCAGAAGGGGGTGAATTTGAATAGAGAAAGGGAAAGTGAGTAACAGAGTGGCTTGTCTGCCAGATTGAAGACACTGGATGTCATGTAAACTGAAAAATAAGAGGATATAGCTTACCATGGGAGTCATACAAGAAAAGTGGGGCTCTTCAAAATTGAGCTAGTAGAGGATCAAGACTAAACTGTAGAAGGTAAGACTATAAATCACTGTCTTCTTGGTGGAATTGCCAGGATGGGAAAGGTGAAATTTCTGACGTTCTGGATACTGGGACTCATGGAAGTACCATAATATAATATGTTCAAAGTCATAGGACAAAGAAGGAATCCAACCACATCTGTCTCCAAAGTGTCTTTTCTTTTTTTTTTTTTTTGAGACGGAGCCTCAAGCTATCCCCCTGGGTAGAGTGCCATGGCATCACAGCTCATAGCAACCTCCAACTCCTGGGCTCAAGCGAGTCTCCTGCCTCCGCCTCCCAAGTAGCTGGGACCA
>CAUYQV010124840.1:0-31600 GCA_963574575.1 Galagoides demidoff
GGTCCCAGCTACTTGGGAGGCGGAGGCAGGAGACTCGCTTGAGCCCAGGAGTTGGAGGTTGCTATGAGCTGTGATGCCATGGCACTCTACCCAGGGGGACAGCTTGAGGCTCTGTCTCAAAAAAAAAAAAAAAAAAAAAGATTAGAGATGGAGTTATACAAGAAAAATCTCCCACTACCCTCTTTTCTAAAGGTGTGAATCAATGTGACATACTTGGGAGACCTACAAAGTTTTGAGAATTTTACAGGAGCAGAAACACTTCCAACATGGCCTGGAAGGGATAGAGACAGAAAAAAAAAATGACAAAAGATTGCCAGATTGCCAAAATCCTAAAGGCAGGAAATAGGTTGATAAAACTATTCAGCTGCAAACATGTGCTACACTTCAAGATAAAGGAAGGATCAACCTGAGGGCAGACCCATGGGCACATAGGCAGAAGCCCAATCCATGGTCTAAGAAGGAAGAGCTGTAAGCCCAAAGGGTGAAGCCCTGAGACACAGAGGATTATTGCTAGGCCTTTAAAGCTAAAGGAAATTTTTCTGGTTGGATTTTGAAACTGATTGGAACAGGTGACTCCTTTCTACTTTCCATTCTCTACTTTTCGTAATAGGAGTATCTGTAATTGTTATCGTATGTCTGTTGCAGTTGCACCACTGTATTTTGGAAATAGATAACTTCTTTTCTGTTTCACTGGTGCAAAGATAGAGAGGAACTTTGTCCAGGTTGGATCATACTCAAGAGTTGCACTCATACCTGACTGAGATCATCTAAATGATGGGATTGGGGATTTCTGAAATGATGACATTTAAATGTTATCTTGAGATCTTGGACTCAGAGTTGATGCTGTAATAAGTTGAGGCTTTTGATAATGTTAGCATGAGTTGAATGTATTTTATACATGCACCAGACATAAATTTTGGGCCAGAGGGTAAACTATGGTAAGCTGAGGCTGGCCTCCAAAAAGATATGTCCACATTCTTACATACATGCAAGGACTAGTATAGTGGGGTGAATGGTGTCCCCTCCCTCCCCAAAGATATGGCTATATCCTAATCCCCAGAATTTGTGAATGTTATCTTATTTGGAAAAAAAGGTCTTACAGGTGTAATTAAGTTAAGGATATTGAGATGAGGCGATTATCCTGGATTAATCTGGGTGTCCCTACATATCATCATAAGCATCCTTCTAAGACAGAGGTAGAGGGGAGATTAGGTACTCAGAGGAGAAGGTGATGTAAAGATGGAGCAGAGAGAAAAGATGTGGCAATCAGCTAAGGCATGCCAATAGCCACTAGAAGTTGGAAGTGGCAAAGAAAGGTTCTCCTCTAGAACCTCTGGGGGGAGTATGGCCCTGTCAACACCTTAATTGTGAACTTCTGGCCTCCAGAACCATGATCGAATAAATTTCTGTTGTGTTAAGCCACCAAACAGGTAGTAATTTGTTACAGGAGTGAAAGGAGACTACTACAACTAGTTAACATTTTAAACTAATTTTAAACAATTAAAAACATTTAATTTTGCCTTTTTAAAAAACATTCTCAAAAAAAACCCTGTATAGGCTTGGCGCCTGTGGCTCAAGTGGCTAAGGCGCCAGCCACATACATCTAAGGTAGTGGGTTCGAATCCAACACTGGCCAACCAAACAACAATGATGGCTGCAACCAAAAAATAGCCAGGCGTTGTGGCGGGCACCTGTGGTCCCAGCTACTTGGGAGGTGGAGGCAGGAGACTTGCTTGAGCCCAGGAGTTGGAGGTTGCTGTGAGCTATGATGCCACAGCACTCTACCCAGGGGAATAGCTTGAGGCTTTGTCTCAAAAAAAAAAAAAAACAACCTGTATAAATGGTTTTCCTCACATGTGGTAGTAATAAAACCAACAAAAGCCTTTAGTGTAATTTGGTTCTATACCACAAATGTCATTATGTATTTTTGAGGGGTGATAATTTTTAATGGTGTCTTTGTGGTTGTGAACAATATGGGGAATTGCTCTAAATATTTAGTATTTAGTATATAATTTATCAATATAGTACTTCATTCATTCTTGTTCACAAACTAGAAAATAAGGCAAGTTCACAGCTGGAAAAGCTGATACAAATTGGGTATTTCTACCTTAACCAGCTTGATAATACAGCATGGCAAATGCCCCCCAATTTTAGTCAGAGTTAACATTTCAAAATCATTTTCTTACAGGCTGAAAAGCTGTCAAAAGACTCAAAGAAGCCATATCATGGAGATTTCAAAAAAATCTCCTGTAAAGTCAAAAATGCACATAGTAGGTATTCATATAAATTAGTAGAACCTACACTTTTGTTATTAAAAAACAGTGTGTGAAACTGATATATCCCTTAGATGTGTGTATCTATATGTATTTTCAGACAGGACAGAATTGTAAAATCTCAGATACTAACACTCTTTTTGATTTCTCTATTGTAGCAGCTTCAGAGCTTTTAAAATAAAATACCTAAGTAAGAATGCAATGGAGGAAAAGGCAGCAGTTTGAATCATTATACACCTATATAAAAGAATCTGTGAGCTATCGGTCACTTGTTTATGTTATCTTAGATGGGGACTTGCCAAGCCTGTCATTTGCTCTTCTCTCTGAATGGGTATGATGTGCTTTAGAGGAATAGAAATAGTATTTTCTATCTCACAAACATATATATAAGAAATCTTTTACAATAATAACAATCATCTGCATGAAATTAGTCTTGAAATTGCACTCTAAAGTAGTTATGCCACATTATTTCAATGCATATTTTAAAATAATAGACAAGTTAAGTATGATTTTTATTCTCTCATCTATTTAAGAAAAATGTAGAGCCTGCTTTTCCTTCTAGAGTTATTTTGGCAGCGTGAATTTGATTTGTTAATATAAGGTAAGTAAGTATGATGATGATTGAGAAGTTCACTTAGTGACTGGGATATGGAATTATTGTAGCAGGAGATATAAATATATACACATATTTACACATACATACAGAGAATTTCTTTTTCTTCTTCAGACCATCAAAGCAGAATTGGAAAGAGGAGTAGAAAGGGAGATAAGACAATTGACCTTTCAGACATTGTTTGCTGCCTCCTGCAGAAAGAAATCTTTTTCTTCTCAGGTCTTCTAGAACTCTATTCCCTGCCTTGAAGGGGGTCAAGGGAGTAAGAGGCAATAGAGAGAAGAAATAAACCACAGAGACTAGGAATCAATATTTGCATCTAAAATCTACATAAAGGTAATAGAATTCTCAGGTTCGTTCCTAGCATAAACATTAAAATGTGAGGTTTTTCTTAAAAATAGCCATATAAAGTATTTGTATAAAGTAGATATCTGTGCATAATTAGAAAATACCTCTTTAAATAAAGTTTAAATCACTTCCCCTAACTGATTCTATTAAACTTTGGTTTATTTTTAGCCATGATAAGTGCCTGCAATATCATGCTGAAACGCTAGACTAATGATAAGTTTAATTTCAGCCAAAATAGATGAATCCATCAGCTTTCACTTGAGATAAGAGTCTAAATAACTTGACTGGGGCGGAGCAGTACTTTTGTGAATTTCCAAAATGGCTTCTCTCAGTGTGCACAATATGAGCCCCTCCCTGAATCATGAAGATGCACATTGTATTTGGCCTTTTTCTTTTATGTATCACAGGGATTGGAAGCAGATATTTGATCATTCTTTCGGTTTTTTTCCTTCTCTTCCCTTTTTGGTTTGGTTTTATTCTTTTAGTGAGGTGACCTACAAATTTAAGATTTTAAATTTTTGACAGACTGCTTTTAAAAGCTCTAACTCTTCAGTCTCTTCCACTTTCATCGTCACAGTTAGGTCACACACAATAACAAATAATACATCTTTACATGAAAATGGAGCACACGATTTATAATCCTGATAACTGTGTTCAGATTAGTATTATGGGAGGAGTCTTTCAATAGTTTTGTAAACGCACACTACTTCATCCAGATTAGCTTGATCTTTGCAGAAATGCACTTATTTTTCTCTCCATCCCTTGAGTGCATGTGTTGTTCTTCTCAGGATGTGTGATTTTGTTTATTTAAATATTTTCGTATTCTTTGGCATCAGGAATCACTTAGATGAGATAGCTCCAGTGTGGCGAGAGCGTGACCTTTCCAAAGGTACTCGTCTGTTATCTGTAAGACAAAGAGAAAAAGAACCAAAAGCAGGGTGAGCTTTATTTTAGATCGTGGCTATTACATGATGTCAGGTTGAGAGAGGTTTTCAAATAGTCCTGAAAAATCACTTCAAATGAATATGTAAATAAGTAACGAGGAGCCCAGATCTGAGGCGTTCACACTGCAGCTGCCAGGCAGAGTTCAAGAGTTCTGCAATCAGCAATAAATGACTTTTCTTGGTAAGTGAAGTCAGAGTGATAAAAGAAATGGAAGAATTCTCTCAAGCACAGTCCCTTTGGAAATAGCAGGCAACAACAAAATTCCTCGGTAAAGATGTTAAATTGAAAGGATCTATGTACAGTGCCTTTTGTTGGAAAGCACTTCAATTCCTCATGAGTTTTCAATCTGTACGTTGACTACCTCTAGAGGACACCAGTGTGGGCAGAGCAGAAAAGAGTTTTTATTTTTTACAATGATTGCAGTATGTGGCAATCACACCAGCTACCGAATTTGCCTGATTGTATGATGTAAACAAATTCAATACATTATATAGTCATTATGGGAATGAATAATGAATGAGACCTATTCTAGGTCCCAATCCCCCCACCCGTCACAGGAAGAATAATCACTGTAGAGATAACTGTTGGCACAAAGCTTGGAAAGCAAAGTTTAAAAGCCCTGAAAGTTGCTGAAAATAGTTTTACATTTAATAGGAAAAAGGTTTACAGCTCTGCATTGCAATGCTCACTACTATGTTATTATCACCTCTGTTTTATGCTGAGCTTAAATGCAATTGATGTGGGTGAAAATCCCTTTCTGACAAAAGCATAATATACTTAAGAGTCTCTATTTAGAATGAGACTGGGTCCCCAGAAATAATGACAACCACCAGCACTTACATAAATGCTAACACTTTACACTCGTTAATTTGCTAATTTCACACAATATCCCCAGGAGGTGAGCCCATTTCATTCCATTCTATTATCTCTGCTTTAGTGATGAAGGTTACACAGCAAATCAATGGTATGATGGGGGATTATAATGCAAAGTTAATGCCTAAATGTCAGGGCTGCTTTGTTCAGAGGTAGATGATGGGGCCTCCCAAGCTGCTACTCATTTCCTCCCTAAGATGATGATGTCTTACTAACACATCCTGCCTGGCACACAGGGAGGACAGTCCAACAATTGCTGACGTTTTGCCATGGTACCATTCTCTTCTGAGCTAGCATCTCTTGACTGATTCCTGGTAGTCTGTGGACAGTACACAGAGCAAAGCTAACTGGTCCCCATAACCTTGCCCTCATTAACACCATGGTATGAGTATTTGGAGCCAATAAGCCATAAGCTTAAACCCTACCAAGTCCTGCATAATGCAATAATATCACTGAGAGGCGAGAAAGGAAGAGGCTTTTTCTCTACTTGGAGATATATCTGAGTGATGAATTATTTGGGTATCCTTCTGAAGATACCATTAAAAAATCCATTATTTAGTTTGTGATATGGATCACAGTTCAGCAAAAAATGTGAAGATAACATTCCTGGATAAAGCACTTATTACTTAGATGTCACTGGTTTGCATACAAATTGGTTGAAACTTCTTAGGAAACATTTAAAAATAAGATTACAATATTGGCCAGGCTCACTGGCTCACACCTGTAATCCTAGCACTCAGAGAGACTATGGCAGGTGGGTTGCCTGAGCTCATGAGTTTGAGACCAGCCTGAGCCAGAGCAAGACCCGGTCTCTAAAAAAAATAGTCGGGCATTGTGGCAGGCACCTGTAGTTCCAGCTACTTGAGAGGCTGAGGCAAGAGAATCACTTGAGCCCAAGAGTTTGAGGTTTCTGTGAGCTGTGATGCCATAGTACTCTATTGTAGGCAACAAAGTGAGACTCTGTCTCAAAAAAAAAAAAAAAGATTACAATATAATGATTCCCATTGCATTGCTGGCATTTAAGCAATTTAAGTATTAAAGCTATTGGACATGAGAATGACAGTGGCATCCCCAGAGGACTGTGCCAGCTGGAAAAATGCTTGTGCTTTGGTGGTCCTACATGCTAAGGTCAACAGACACTCATACTTCATTCCAGAAATGCCGCTGGTTATCAGTCACATACCAGCACTCATTACCCACTGGATCCAAGACAAGTACCACATGCACATGATGGGATGTAAGAGTTCCTATTAATTTGCCACTTATGGGTGACATTTAATGTGAGAAAATAAACTGTCAGGTAAGAACAAACTGAGGGAAGGACACTGAAGCTTTTGGAAGACAGGATAAACAGTGGTTCAGAGCTCACATCCTGCTTTTGGCTTATATAAAAGAATTATCATAGAATTTCTCCATCTCTTTTTTCCTCTCTGCCTTCTTTCTCCTCATTTTCTGCAGTGCCTAATTGGTCCCTAAGTTAATGAGATAATACTAATAATTATCTGTAAACGTAGCCAATTACTTTCATAATGTCAGCCTTCAATCTTGTTGATGGAAAAAAATGCTGTTAGAAACAATGGCAGCCATGGCTGATCCGGATTTTGTATTTATTTCCAATTCTCTGTATTTATGTTCAAATTCATTCAGTTACAAAATTTATACTTTCGTCTCACATGGATCAAGCCAGAAGTAAAATTTAGAGGATACTATGGATATCATAAAGAGAGAATGTGTGTGTAGGTGTCTGCCTGTATGTGTGTGTTTGTATTGACAGGGGGAGAGAGTGAGAGATTTTTTTTTCCCCCATGTTGGGAGTCATATCTTCTTTCATAAGGCCAGGACACATAGTTGGAGTTTATGAGAAAAGAAGAAATATTAGATATTATTACTGTCAGAAGTGATGGAATAATTTGGATGATGGTAAGAATGAAGGCATTTCCTGTTTGGAAACATAAGTGGAGGAAGTGATAGGATTTGAGTGACCCAGTGAAGCAAATTCACTTTTTTAACTTGTCTTATTCTCCCAACACTATTGATACTAGTTGTGGTTTAGATGAGGGTTCTCCTCCAAAAAGTCAATAGTTTAAAACACATGTATTTGCCTGAGATGATATGAAGGGCTTTGTTAACAAGTGGAGAGCTCCCTTTCTAATCCGCCTGCTGTCTTTTTGGAAATCAAAGAGAGGAAGATGGAAGAAAAGAATTTGTCTATGTGTGTATACTTCTTGGAGACACTGCACAATGAAATACCAGAAAACACATTTCCTTGGAGGATGGGGTGATGAAATTTTTGTCATATTCTTCCTCTGCTTCTTTTTTCTTTCTTTTTTATTGTTTGGAATTCATTGAGGGGACAAAGAATTAGGTTACACTGATTGCATTTGTTAGATGAAGTCCCTCTTATAATTGTGTCCTGCCCCCCCAAGAGGTGTGCCATACACTGTAACCCCCATCCAACTTCCCTCTCCCCTCTTCCCACTTGCTCGTTCCCCTACCTACCCCTTGTATTAGCTCATCTACAGCCTTCATATTAGACTAGAGTACATTAGACTCTTGCTTCTCCATTCTTATGATGCTTTACTAAGAAGACTGTGTTCCACCTCCATCCAGGTTAATACAAAAGATATAATGTCTCTATCTTTTTTAGTGGCTACATTGCTTCTTTTTTCTTAATTCATGAAGTAACACATCATAGTGAATAAGAAAGTCTAGAGGATCTAATCTATTTTCAGGGTCTAATATAACCTGATGGTTGAAGAATCCATTAAAGGATTCTATTGTTTGTAAACATGAGGTTTAATGCTGCAGTAAGCCTGAGATATCAGCCCCCAAATGTACCTTCCAAATTTACCACAGTTTGATTCTCTTTGGTCATCAAAGGCTTGTCTTTGAAATATGGCCCATATGAAGGTGAATAGATTCTGAAGTTATGGAGGATGACCTGGTCAAAGCATAAGGTTGAAGAGAGGGACACAATTATATGAAAATGTTCATCCTATGGAGGAAGAGTAGCCAAAATAAAAGCAATCTTCAAAACTTTAACCAAAAGGTAATATAAATACATGGCCCAGCTTAAACATGGCTCTGTACATTTGAAATATCACATTAACCACCTCAAACTGATGTGAAGGCTTTCCTCGCTGTCATGAGAGTAAAAAAAATTCACTCATAAATTGATTTGGTATTCACCTCAAAACCTTCCTGAGTTCCGCAGTGAATGGATTAAACCCCTTATTGTATTGCTCTAAGAATTCACTCGTGCAAGAATTTATTCGGCAACCATGTGAAAGGCACATGGCCCATGAAATTCCTGAAAGTTACAAAATTTCAGAACTACACCTAAATCTACATCATTCATTTTCTTCTGACAGGACTTTGTGACGTGAAATAACTGAAGCATAAGCAAGCCCAACCCAGATAAAGCTTAAACACAGTGTGACAGGAGAGAGACTAGGTGATGCAAGCCTGTGCTGTGTAACCGGGAAATGTGCAATTAACCCGTTGAACAAAGTGAGTATATGCCAAAGGTGCAAGGCTGTATCCTGCATACTGCACGAAGAGGCTAAACTGGGATTGAGAAAAACTGTGCTAAGAGGGCCACATCCATTAGTCATTCCCCACAGGTAGCTGCCTGTTGTTGTCTGTGGAAGGACTGTTTTCCTTCCTGGTGCTTCAAAGGCATGCAAATGTACCAATGTTGACCTAATATAATACACTAGTCCTCACAGCAGGATAGCGTAAACTAAGTGTATATCCCTTATATGCTGCTGCACATTGGGTTACAAAATATCCCATTTTAATGCAAATTAGTTGGCTAGAAATCCTCTGTAATTTACAATGAGCTTTGTTTTCTCTGAAGCCTTTCAAAAGTGATGGTGCGGCAGATTTACCATCTACGGGTAGGCATGGTTTCTGGCAAGCAGAGCAAATGGAGGTTCAAGTTTCTGCAGCTTAGGCTAAGGAAATAAAAAAAAAATTTTTTTATGTTGCTTCTAGAAATGTCTACTGAGTAGCTATTTGCATCCTCAAACATGACAAGACAAAGTTAATTTATTTTTGGACTTTTATACTGAAATAGTCTCACATGGACTTACATTTCCCCCCTTGTGGCTAAGTCTGATTTACACTTCCCTCTGCGATTTTAGGGATCCTGACTTGGATGTAGTTTTCCACTTCATTACAAACAAGTGGAAAGTGGCAGCTGAATTAAGCTTGGGCTTAATTTTTTGGCAGGGGAAAGCCAATTGCTCTATTACCTGACCAAATTCTTTCTCCTGTTACCCGACTAGTATCTTTAAAAGAAAATATGTTGAGCTCAAACTATATATGCAATTTGGTGTTCTACTTTTTCATTTAGCATTTTATTGTAGAAATTTTCCATGTCATTAAACTTCTGGAACATGATATTGAAAGCACAATCTTTAACTCTTCTTTCTATATTATATAAATATACCCCAACTTAGTTAACCATTTCTCTACTGCAGGACATTTAAGTTACTCTCAATATTTTGCTATTATAAATAGCATAACATTGAACGTCCTTCTAGTTACATCTTTATATATGCTATGTGTGGAGGTGGCATTGATGGGGTATGTAAAATTAAGTGCAAATGTATTCCAGAATAGTTGTATTAATTTAAATCCAATTAGCCATATATGAATTTATCTGTCCTATCTCATCATTAAATATTAATCTCTTTTTTTTTTATTCAGAGGCAGAGTCTCACTTTTTTTTTTTTTTGGCCAGGGCCAGGTTTGAACCCACCACCTCCGGTATATAGGGCCAGCGCCCTCCTCCTTTGAGCCACAGATGCTGCCCCAATATTAATCTCTTTTAAATGTATCAATACCAAAAATGGCACCTGCTTCATTCCTTTTGCATTTCTTCAAATACTAGTGAGGTGGATCTTTTCCTAGGTTATTATCCATTTATTCTTCCTTTATATGCGGACCATATCCTTTTTTGTGTGTTTATTTATTTATTTGTGTTTTAAATTCCCAATGAATGTGAAGGTACAAACAACTAGGTTACAATGTTTACATTTGTTAGGTGCAGTTCCTCTTCTAGTTGTGTCCCACACCCAAGAGGTATGCTGTGTACCCTTACATTGTGCCCTTTAGGTGGGAGCACATTTTACCCACTTATCTCTTAGGGTCCTAGGTTTTCGCTTTTGTTTTTAGTTTGAATGGTACATGTTAAAGATAGTAATCACTCAATTTATTAGAAATATTTTCCTTAGTTTGCCGATGGCTTGTTGATTGTTAACTATTTTGTGATCTGAGTTTTTAGAAACACGGTTTCATTTTACCACTTTCACATAATTAAATCTATCAATCTTTCACATTGTGTTTTGTTCCTTTGTAGATTTTTTTGGTGGTATTATTATTATTATTTTAATTTTATTATAGGGGTAAAAACATGTTGGTTACATAAATTGTTTTTGTACTATTTGAGTAAATTCATAAGTGTGCCCATCACCAAGATAGTGTGTATTGTGCCCATTACATGTGTCCTCTAGCCTGGGACCTTTCATATGCCTCTTCTTGCTCTTTGACGGTTGACGTTTCATTTTACAATTAACTACTTAAATGATCTGTAGTTCATTTTGTTATACAATGTCAGGTAGGCTTCCATATTAGCCTGTTCATTTATTCTTTCTTTCCTTCCTCTACTTTCCTTACAAAGAGGAAATGGGCTCTTCCAGCACCATTTGTTAAATAATCGTGAATGTTGACAATGATACATGATACTTCCTTTATCATATATTAAATTACCTCTACTAGGGTTTCTGTTCCAGTGACATTGATATTATTCCATATTTTTGTGTCAATAGTTCCTAGCTTCATTATTTCAGCCTCATAATATGTTTTAATAACTGGTGGAGCTAAACCTCCGTCACTTATATTTGCATCTAAAACACGTCTTTTTAGGGCACATTTGGGAACTCTACAGCATGCTATAATCACAAAACAACTTGAAAATAATATGGCTTGAAAAACAAACCCAATGGGTATAGGATGATCCTAGTAAAGGCCAGCAGATGTCTGTTGAAGTGCCAAAGAGTCAAGAGCTGCTAAGGTCCCTAATGATGTTTTCAAGAGTCCTCCTCAGGTTACTCATTTTCTTAAAGACTTAACAAGGCCTCTTTCTCTATCCTTTGGTCAGTTTTTCTGAAAGCTGACTTTTCTTCTGGAAATACAGCAGAGTCCAGCACTAGCCAAAGGAGAATATAATACGTTTACTCTTTTTGTTTTTGTCTTGTTGAAAATTGGAAATTAAATGTATGGTTTCATTGATTAGTGATAGAGTCTAGTGTGTCTAGTCTGTAAACCTTATCTTCTCCTATGTGTTACAATTTTGACGTCCACTAGATACCACAGATTTTAAACTATATTGAACTGCTTCAGCCCAACAGAATTGTATACACAGGGTACTGTGCAAAAATGTATGTCTAGAAGTTAATCAATTTCTTTCACTTAATAATTAAATAGTTCTAGCTCTATTCTAATTTCAATGACATTGTAATGTTTTTAAAACTAGAAACAGGCTATGTTGTGTAATGTGTGCCCTTCATTACATGCAAATAAATCCGTGCAAAGAAAACAGAAACCCAGATTACTGTGGTAGTTCAGGTTAGCAAAAGAGACGAAAGTTACTTTAATGAGGATGGTAATGGAAAGCAATAATGTTAAAATAGTTCAGAGGCTACTGTGACTATAGACACACAACTCCTATTAACTGTAATTGGAGTTAAGCACATGTAATGATAACAAAATAGACCCTTAAATGTCTTTCCAATTGGAAAATAAGCAAATGTGTCGTAGGAAATAGCATGCTTTTGTGTGAAAAATACAGTATTCTAATTGAGGTGCACAAATTATTTTCATATTGACATCACTCGGGGCATGATGTTGGTATTTTTCTTATGCTTAGGGATGTAGATCTGCCAGAGGTAACAGCTGTACAAAGAACGCCTTTCCTTTTTTTAATGCTCAGCATTCGTTATGTTATTAAAGGAAAAGTCTCAATAGTTGCAATGGATTTATTAATTCAGTAGCTTGTTATCAGCATGAAACTCTGCTGTGCTAGGGGAAAAACAAATTATATTTTACAAAATTGTAGCAGTGAGATTAAATCACTTTTCTATATTTCACTTTCTTCTTATCCTCCCTGCCAGGTACTAACTCTACTCTCTATCTCCATTATGAACCTCATATTTTGCAAACTATCAAGTCTTGTACTAGTATAAAGGTACATTATCAAAGAAACTCAATTATGGTAACTTTAGGAAGATTGAAATACGTGATAAAACTAAAATCACATCATACAATAATATTACTTCAAGGCATTAAAAATGTAATCCATATTAAGGTACCAATGTAGAAAATATGCACTACTCACTTTTATCTATCATAAACATGGTCTTTTCATAACATGTACAAACCAACCTCTTGGGATTTTAAATGACTAGTATTTACATAATTGATAACTTGAGAATTTCAAAGGAGTTTAGAAGAGTATGGTTCCGAAACAAATAAAATCAGTATATTGTTCAGTATTTCAACTGCTACAGACCTTGCTATTGATTATCTTTGGATTCAATGTCAAAGCTAGTGAATAGATTTTTTTTAAATGTCCTTGGTTTTGTACATTAGCCTTGCATTATGTGTGCTTCTTTACTAGAGAATGCAATTGGGTCCTAAAACAAATCTCTCTATGAGGTTGAAAGTCTGATGAGGATGCCTGCATATCTGGAAAATGTGGAGGAGATAAAAATAAAATAAAAATGTGAAGAATGTTAGAAAATAGTTGGCAAAGTTTCCCCCAAACACCGATAAATGTGAAACTTACAACAAAGAACAAACAAAAAGAAGCCACAAAAACTGTAACAAAGAGGCGCTCAAGGTGTCTATCATAGTGGCTTATACACAGTAGTGTCTCAAAAACCGTTGATTAAATCATCATCCAATTATTAGCAACAAATCAGGAACTGTTCCTTGAATTCACCTTCTGTTTTGCTGCTTACAGACAGGAGCATATTTTGACAGCATTAGAAGGAAAGGAAAGACTTCCTTCTATCTGTCCATCCCCAAAGTTTTATCACAGAAGCTATCTGCAGAATACCATCACAGGCACACTTATATGTTATTATGTTGGAAAGGATAAATGTATGAACAACCAGAACATGGAACTATGTGTCTCTCGTAGCATATATTACATTCTAAGTAGAATGGAAGTTCAGAGTAGAGAAAAGTCCTATCCCGTACATACAGGAGCTGGGGATCAGGGAAAACTTCAGGCCAATTAGTCCTTAAAAGATAAGGTGGAATTTCAATAATAAGAAATAGAAAGCTGTTAATCTTTTATTAGTAGAAAATGTGAGTTCTAGTTCCCTTATATTGGTGACTATTTAATTAGTAAATATTTTCTATTTAGCTAGAGTGTATGAAAAGTAATGGATATATAAAGGGAGAATCAAGCTTTTCTTTGCCTAAGAGAAGGAAGAAAATAATTAAAGAAAATATACTGCCCAGATTCGTTGTTACAAGGACTAAGGTATAGTGATAGCTCTTTCTCTAAACATGTAATTTTAGTTTCAATTCTATTTCAAAAAAACAATCTTGAAGCATTTACACAGAAAACGGCAGTTATGCTTCAAAAAGGAAAAATCAGCAGAAATGGGGTTCTCTGAAATCATCGGATGAGGTTCTGTGGTTGAAGCACTATCAAGAGTGAGAGTTTCAATTCTATTTAAAAGAAAAAACAATCTTGAAGCATTTACACAGAAAATGGCAGTTGGGGTTCTCTGAAATCATTGGATGAGGTTCTGTGGTTGAAGCACTATCAAGAGGGTTTCAATTCTATTTTTTAAAAAAAACAATCTGTTTTCTATTTAAAAAAAAAACAATCTTGAAGCATTTACACAGAAAATGGCAGTTATGCTTCAAAAAAGAAAAATCAGCAGAAATGGGGTTCTCTGAAATCATCGGATGAGGTTCTGTGGTTGAAGCACTATCAAGAGTGACAATAGAAAAGCTGATCAAGTCATAGATTGCAATGACCTGTGCCAAGAGTGCTTGGCACAGTGAGAGTTTGAGCAGCCATTTGGGTTAGTGCAGAATAAAGTAGCTGTTAAAGGGCCCTACAGCTGCAGGGCCCATTCATTACTACCACCTGTCATCTTTGTGCTTCTCTACTCCATGTGTGGCACAGATCCCTATGACTAAGAATCCTAGGCATCAGCCATTTTTCCAACTTTGATCATATGATGGACAATCCTCTGTCATTTTCTGTGGCAGTTGTTTGCGATCTGCCTGAACTTTGTTGCTGATGTGCTGACTTTGAATACATTTTACCTGTCCTTTGCTTTTGTTTCTGTATCACTCTAAGACTATATATCTACACTCTTTTTGTTCTTAACATGTGCAACCTATCTTTGGGGTCTGGGGTATCTATTTCTTCCTGATGATGGAAGTTTTAGTGTAGTCAGCCCAGCTGTCTAGTTTAAGTAACTCCAGGCATTCCCATGGTAGGTAGGCTTTCTGGCTTCAGTAGTGAGGGGGCAGAAATGGCAGTCCTTCTCCCTGTGTGATGCCTCCATTTCCCAATGAACCAGATCAGAGAAATCCAACACTGCTTGTGATTTTGAGGAGAGAAGATATTTAATCTCTAGCTTAAAATTTGAGAGTTTATAAACAGGTGTTTCCCATTAGTGGTGTTCCTCATGCCAGCCTATGCTTAATTACCTAACCAGTTGTATGAACAAAGGCAACCTGTATGGTTAATATCACAGACACTTTAGCAGCTGCCAGTGCCATTGTTTTAAGGCATAAACTGTCCCTTAAGGTAGAAGCCAGTTGTTTTAAATATGAGCAATTAGGATAGAGTTAAAATACAACTTTTTAATTTCATATTCATCACCGATAGAAGTTCCTTTGTAATTTTAGTGTCTAATATATAATCTGAGTGCCAGGTTATGTCTACAAGTGAATAAAAATTCACTAACTAGCAGCTTACCTCTCATATAAGAAGTCTCAAAGAATCATTCCTGAATTTTTAAAGTCTATATCCAGCCCTCATGTTATCAGACAATTGTAAAAATATGGATCACTGTACAGTGTTGTTCTTTGCAGTGTTATTTGTACTAGTGAAAATCATAAATAGCCTATATGCCCATCTTGGGATTAGATACGAGAAAGAACCTACACACACTGGGATATTTTTCAGCCAATCTAAATTATTACATAGATGTATATGTACTTGATAGAAGTCTATATCATAAAATGGAAAAGCCATGTTATGAAGGACATATCGTTTTCTTATTTTTGAAAAAAAAAATAGCATACTTAGTAACATTATAATTTTTAAAGTGGGGAAAGATATGTTCCAGTAAAAATAGTGGTTATCTGTGAATTGCAGGATAATGATTTTTGCCTTTTTATCATTTTCTATCATGTCTGAATTTTTGACATTGACTATGATTAATCTGGCAAATTAGGGGAAAAATACAGATGGGATATTAAATTCCCAGTCTTCAGCTACAAAGCACATACTGCTTTTTATTTAAAGAAAGAATAGTCTAGGATTCAATAGTCTCTGAATTAATTCCTTGTTAATTATGCCAGCACTAAGTACACTATAATGGAAAGTAAAAAAAGGGCAAAAAGCAAGCGCCATTTTCCTGCCCTGCTTGAATAAGTGCTATAAAATGTCCCCTGATACAAAGTAATGACCTACAAGTTTTAGAATATGAATAAATTTATTTTCACATGCTGTTGATGTTTATAAAGGTATTTCATATGTTTCAATTCTAAATTTTAAAAGTTCAAGTCTTTGAAAGGAACTCTTTCCAAAAGATTGGCTCTCTCCAAAAAGATGGGTAAAAAAATCCAGAATAAAAAGGATGTCATCACATCATCTGGAAAGAGTTTCACTTCAATGATAAAATCACATGAAATTTCAAAATTGCATTACAACATGTTGCCCATAAATGACAAATTAAAATAGAAGAAAAGTCTATCCTTGCTGGTAAATGATACTGACTCATTTTCAGTAAGGCATGCATTCTGGGTTATTTTTCCTGTATTGTATAAGTGGCAGTGTGTAGGGGTGGAGGTGGGGGTCATAGCACTAAGTATTGTGATATTTCTTAACACCACTGATACTGGTGTAACATATGATGGTGGAGTAAAGCTAACTGATATGTGTAGTCTTTGAACTTATCAATGTAGACTACTAGACACATTTTTTTCTAACTAATTAGAACCCTCCTCACATTTACACATTTGCAGAATAAGACTTCCTTTTTTTTTTTTTTTTTTTTGAGACAGAGCCTCAAGCTGTTGCCCTGGGTAGCCGTGGCATCACAGCTCACAGCAACCTCCAACTCCTGGGCTTAAGTTATTCTCTTGCCTCAGCCTCCCAAGTAGCTGGAACTACGGGCACCCAGCTATTTTTTGGTGCCAGTGTTGTTTGACAGTGTTGTTTGACAGGCTGGGGCTGGATTCGAACTCGCTAGCTCTGGTATATGTGGCTGGCGCCTTAGCTGCTTGAGCTACAGGCGCCAAGCCAGACTAAGACTTTCTAAACACTAATTTCCTCATCTGCAAAATAAGGATAATAATAGTCTTTAAACTGTAAGGTATTGACAGGAGTGAATGAGATAATCTAGTACCAGGCCCATGTTAATCTTTTAATGGGTAGGAAGCATACACACACACACAGAGTTAACTAACACGCCTCAAGAAAAAACTATTTCTATTTATAATAGATATTCACAATTTAGTGTTACAAATTGGTCAAAGTTCTCAGTGCATGGCCATATATAATGGGTTTACAACTCTGTTCTGCCACTTAATAGCTTTGTTTTTGTAAATTTAATTTCCCCTCTCTGAGCATAAACATAACACCGAAAACCTACCTTGCAGGCGGCGCCTGTGGCTCAATGAGTAGGGCACCAGCCCCATATACCGAGGGTGGTGGGTTCAAACCCAGCCCGGCCAAACTATAACAAAAAAATAGCCGGGTGTTGTGGTGGGCACCTGTAGTCCCAGCTACTCAGGAGGCTGAGGCAAGAGAATTGCCTAAGCCCAAGGAGTTGGAGGTTGCTGTGAGCCGTGGCACCACAGCACTCTACCGAGGGTTAATAAGTAAAACTCTTGTCTCAAAAAAAAAAAAAGAAAGGAAAAAAAAAAGAAAAAAGAAAAAGAAAACCTACTTTGCAGGGTAGTTACAAGGATGAAATGAAGTAATAATGTGAAAGGACCAGAATTTTACCCAACATAGAATAAAAGCTTAACATTTTTCATATTTGATATTAAGAGTCTAATTGTGAAGATTTTAGCATCAAGATCTTATTATACTTTTAAAAAGTCTAGACAGCTTCATTATGGCACCATGACATTTTTAAGCCACTTTTGGGATGAGATAAGATGCAAACAGATGTTTATAAAAGTCTTTTTCAAATTAGTCTATAAAAACAAAGACTTAATAAAGATATGCCTGGAAATCAGAATGTATCAGGGTTCTGACTTTTTATTTATTTCACAAGCCATCACGGGCTAGGGTATTTTTTTGTACCCTTGAGAGGCAATGAAAATCTTTTATAACAATTTATTTATTTTTCTTATTGTCATCCAGTGGGTATAGAAATGTTGCCAGACTGCCTTCTATTACTTCTGTGTTTTAGGATTCCAGTTGTCTGGACAGATTTGTCCCTTAGGGTAGAAAGAGATTACTTCTAGAGATTCTAGCCTGGTTTGAATGATGCATCTAGTAAAACCGGTCACTCATGTTTTTTTTAGGGCAGCAGATTTATCGGGGCAACCTGCGGACTTTTAATTTGGTTTCCTGAGCAGAACTACTCGCTGGGAAGAGGGGGGACCTTGCTGTCATAAGCAATGTCTGTTCCCAGGTTGGGCATATTATCCTCTGTCCAAAAACTGGCCTGCAATTTATTTCCATCATCTTTTCTTGAAAACTGACTATGTGCCTGGCACAGTGCTAGAGGGACACAGAGATAAATGGAAAGGTACTATGTAGCGATTGTGGCTTTTCAGCTTAAAAATTAGTCTAATAGAGATATTCTATGTCTTCCTCTGGGCTCTGCTATACAGTACTTGGTGAGCCAATTTAAGAATTTAGGTTATATAGTATCCCCTAATACAAAAAGGAAATGGCTCAACCCTTTGCCTCAAGATGTTCTAACTCAAATAGGGATGGTACACCCCAACCAAGACGATGAGAAGAGAATTACTATGAGTGCTACGATTAAGAGTATACTCTTCAGGAGCACAGAAAAAGAACACTCAGCCAAGCCTTGAGGTAGGCATCTCTGGGAAGGCTTTCTAGAGAAGGCAGTGTTATAGTTAATCCTTAAATCATAAGGATGAATTAGCCTGAAAGAAAAATATATTCCAGGAGAAGGAAATACTGTGAGGAAAAGGAGAGAAAAGGGGCGGGGGGATAGTTATGACTATGAGCAAGTCAGTATTAATTGAAAGCAGGTAACTGCACATGTATGGTTAGAACACAAAATCCTCTTGTATGACATTTTAAGGTTCTTGGACATTAGATGGAGAGTGAAATGGTAAGATAGTTCAATTTAGTGTTCATGGAGTAGGTAAACTTAGAGGACAAGACAAGAATTAGGGGTTAATTGGACATGGGAGATAGAAAAAGAGTCCAAGATAACTCTAAAAGTTCCAGCCTATATGTTTGGGAGGATGGTGGTTCCATCAATTGAGAGAGGATATACGGAAGGAAGAGAGCATTTAAGGAGAAGATGATGAGTATAGATTGGAGATGCCTCTAAAATATCTCGGTGGAGCTGCCCAGCAGGCTGTTAAAAATATTACAAGACTAAGCTTTAGGGGAGAGGCCTACAAAGAGTAAGAAAGATGTGGGAGATTCATCACAAAGATGATAATTGAAGTCATTGCTCAGGAAAGTATATAGTGAGAGCAGAGAGAGCACTGGGCTGATGATCAAATCCTGGGAAACACTGATATTTAAGTTATGAGCATAAGAGGAGGAATCCCTGAAGAAAACAGATAACAAATATTCAGAGGTACAGAAAGAACCATGAGTGTACACATTATGAAATCCAAGGGAGTAGATATTTTGAAAAATAAAATAGGTAATAATATAGTATGTTGGAAAAGGATGCAGTAAAATAAAGATAGAAACTCCCAGATACAGAAATATGGAGGTCATTAGAGGCCTTAATGAGAGCAATTTCAGTGAAATAAGAGGAGCAGAAGCCAGATAGCAGAAGGCTGAAGAGTAAGTAGAGGCCATGAATATAACTTACACGTGCATTTCCCATGACCCTGAATGAGGTGATATTTTCTCAGAGTGCAAACAATTACTCAGGTCATTGTACCTGACATGCCCAACGCCATTTCTAGCTGCAACTGTACTGCTCATAGTTCTGTTTTTTTTTTTTTAGCTTAGGAAAGCAACATTAAATAGGCTTTTCCCCCATCAGTGGTCAATGAAAGACCACGATGGACATCTGGTTCCCTCAGGGGCAGCCAATTTATAGGTTAGCTAGTAACAAACACATGGCATAATTTGTAATGAAAAGCACTACTCAATAGAGTAATAAGTCAGTTGAAAGAGAAATAGCAAAGAATGAACACACTCAGAAAGTAAAACTCGTTTTGTTTAAGGTGTCTGTAGTAAGTCTTTGTTTTAAAAGAGCCCGATATAACAAAGACACTAATTATATGTTGAAACTTCTAATGTTGAAGCCAATTTCATTTTTAAAAAATGGTCAATGGAGTATACTAGACTATTATTTCTTAAAGCAGAGCATATTTAAAGTTCTATGTTTTAATTTTTATGGCATCATAAAAATTATTTACATAAGCATATCCCATACTATCATCTTATAAGTAACTAGTGCATTGATCACTGATATATATGTCAACACCTACATATACATTTGTTTATTTTTGTATTCCATAAAAGCCAAGCACTATCATGGTGCACTGTACTAATAAAAGTTTCACAATGATTCAAATAAAATTTTTCAGAGAGTTGCATCATCACAGGGTGCAATACTATTTCACACAATAATCCAGGCAAGCTGGACACGTGAGAACTTGTGACATAACAGTCAGAACCATCTTCATGAGGTGAGCAAAACCCCTACGATAATCTTTGCAGGCCAACTGGCTGTTCATTAGCTGTAAATAGACTGGCAAATAGGCACTGAATACTTTTTCTGTCTCTGACTTTAGCAACAAATGGGTTAGATACCATGCTATGCAGATTTCAATCTTTGCCTTATCTTTATGTGAGCAAGACAATGTCACAAAGTTTCTTGCAAATTTGTCTTCTCTTATTGAGAAGACATCCCATTAAAACTGGAATTCCAGAGTTTCTCCTTATCAGAGTTTTCATTCAATATTGAGTCTGAAGATCTTGAGTTCTATCACGAAGCACTGAAGTTACTCGTACCATTTTGTTGTCTTGTTATACAACAGGGATTCTCTGCTTTAGAATCAATGATGTCAAAATGTATAACTGAATCTGAAGTTAACTCTGTTAAAAAATCCAGCACGAGGAGGCACATTAAGTGAATGTTAATTTCATTTTTGCCCGTTTTATAGTTTTATTTAAATAGTTAAAGCATATTGAGTTTATGCCTATTTTCATATTTGTCAATATTTAAATAACAATATATTAAAAATAATTCTGAGTCAATTACTGAGGACCGCAAAGAGTTAGATTCTCATTAAAATGGATCCATAGAACCCTTTTGCTACTCCTTAAATTTGAGAACCAATGCACTGGCTAAACTAATCGCTATACCCAGGCTTTCTTCCTGCCAAGTCATTCTCCAATCCACATTTCTGAGTAGTCTTCTCAAAGAGACCTCACTCCTCATCTTTAAAGACTGAAATGAATTTAAAAAAAGACTAACCTGGCTCAATCCTAATTTGACATGGTGGGGAAAAAAAGGCAAAACAATAAAAGAAATTGTATCGAGTCAACTTTCAAAAGGACTTTGCAGGGCTCACAGATTAACATTTGCTGCAAAACATCTGAAGATAAAAGTGAACAGATTTCACACTAAAGGAAGTAGCTTGGGGAGATTAGAATATAGGTGTAATAAATTTGGCTCTACAATTTGTGGCAGCTGAAAAAGCAGAGGAGAAATTTATGGAGTGCCTATTTTCTGCTTTTATTTTTTAAATTGTTGATTGTTTTTACAGAAATACTACTCTATTTAGTCATAGTCATATTTTCCCTCATCCTCTACTACTCACCCTTGAATCTAGTCAGCTTGGCTTCATAACTGCCATGAACCTATCTATGTGCATGAGTACCCCAGCTTTGTGCTGATATGCCCACTCTGCCCTGCCTTCCTCTCCCCTCCATTAAAGACTACACATCCAACTCAAATCCCACCTCTTTGACCCTCTAGTTTTCAGTGATTTTTCTCTCCCTCTGGACCCCAATAGCACAAACTTAGCTTGCACCACACAATTCAGCTTTTAATTATGGCCAGTTTGACCCTGTTCATTGTCATTTCATGTAATGCCTTTCTAAGAGGGTAGTTCAGGGATGGCAAAGACTGAGTTTCTTCAGCCTCTTTGTTAGTTTTCTTAATACTAAACAGCCACGTAATAAATACATGTTGATTCTTTCTCCGAATAATACTTCCACAAGGATTTATAGACATATATGTATGTCATTTGTTCCCATATATACATATTTGTATGAGACAATAAATAGTTTACAAACTATCTTTTCTATACCTTCTTTTACTATGGGTCTAATTGTGAATCCTTGAATCTGGTTCTAGAGATAGCCTTGTGGTTTTAGGGGAGCTGAGGGAAAAGGTTAATATGTATGGTTAGATTGTGAAGTAGTACAAAAAATGACATTTAGCAGCCCTGAGAGCTCCAGTGTTAACCACATAAAAAATAGACAATGACTTGAAGTGAAAGATTCTTCCATAGAAGACTCTTTTCTGACTAACCACATTACAGTCTCATTCTCAGATGCTCTATTTTATCCTCTTGTGAACACTAGTCACAAAAATACAATAACCATAAATATCAAAATTTCATGATGAAGCCAGAATTTGTACATATTGTATCTAAAAGATTCTCTGTCAGGATTATTCACCTTTTGAAAGATCCTCCAGTAGAAAATACTTTTCTTATAGATTAGAAAAACTAGATAATCTAGAAAAACATAATTTCTGTAAGGAAAACATTTTATGATGCATAAATAAATTCAATCTTCTCTCTAGTGACAAATAAAGCGAAATTGTATTGAAAACACAGGGTATGTTCCATGAGGACTGTGTTTGTGAACAGGCCTGTCCTGAATAAGTATCACATTCCCACCTTGAGTATTAAGATTTTTCTTTTCACTCTCCACTTTCTTTGACCTCATTGTAGTACCTGACACCATTAACAATTACTCCTTCCATGAAAATCTCTCCTCTTTTGGCTTGGATATTACTATTCTTCCTTCATTCTCAAACTACCTGTGCTTCTCTGTTTCTAAGCTATTATCCTTTTCCTTATGTGTTAGTAATTTTCAAGGTTTTATTCTTTGCCCTTTCCCATATTACTCTGGATACTTTCCATGATTTACTTTCCATGGGTATTCTCATCCACTTAGAAACTTTCAACTACTTTAACTACTCTACTTCCTGTATGCTAATGGATCTCAATTCTGCATTTCCTAGGTTCTAGGCTATAGCTTCATCATCTTCTGCATATTTCTTCTGATTGTTCCAAAGCTACTTCATACTCAAGATCTAAACTCGACTTATCCCCTTTCCTTTCATCCTATTCCTTCCTTTTCATGTTTCTTTATTTCGATACCTAGGGCCAAGTTATGCATTGAATTGTGCCCCCCCCCCCCCAATTCGTATGTTGGAGGCCAGGCACGGTGGCTCACACCTGTAATCCTAGCACTCTGGGAGTCTGAGGCTGGTGGATTGCTTGAGCTTAGGAGTTCAAGACCAGCCTGCGCAAGGGTGAGACCCCATCTCTAAAAATAGCCAGACACTGGGTGGCGCCTCTGGCTCAAAGGAGTAAGGTGCCAGCCCCATATACTGGAGGTGGCTGGTTCAAACCCAGCCCTGGCCAAAAACTGAAAAAAAAAATGGCCAGACATTGTGGGGTGCCTGTAGTCCCCAGCCACTCGGGAGGCTAAGGCAAGAGTATCACTTGAGCCCAAGAGTTTGAGGTTGCTGTGAGCTATGACACTACAGCACTCTATGAGGGTGACAAAGTGAGATTCTGTCTCAAAAAAAAAAAATTCATATGTTGGCATCCTTAAGCTCCAGTACTTCAGAATGAGGTGACCTTATTCGAAGACAGGGTCTTTATAGAGGTAATCAAGTGAAAATGAAGTGATTAGGATGGGCTCTATTCCCTTATGACTAGTCTCCTTAAAAAAGGAAAGACAAACACATACTAAGAGAGAACACCATATGAGAATAAAAGCAGCAATCAGAATAATGTTTCTACTAGCTAGAAAATGCCAAAAATCGTCAGAAAACCACCAGGCACTAGGAGAGAGGCCTAGCCCTGATCCTTCTCTGGTACCTTCAGAGGGAGCATGGCCAGGCTGACTTCTTTGACTTCTAGACTTCAGAATTATGAGACAATAAATTTCTATGGTTTAAGCCCCTCAGTTTGTGGTTCTTTGTTATAGCAACCCTAGCAAACTAATACAGCTATCATATTCCAACTCATAAAATAAGTAAACCATCCTGGACTTCTTCCCCCCAACGCTTTTTGCCCTCATACCCAGCAGGTCAATAAGTTCAGTCAATTCTAACTCTTGAATTATTTTTGGATCTGCTCCTCTTCATCATTTCCATTACCACCACTCTAGTGTGGGCATAGGTCTTCTTTTGCTTAGGCACTTACAATAGACCCCTAGGGAATTTCTCAATTCTGTAGCCTCACCCTCACCCAATCAACCTTCTGCATTGTCAGGAGACAGTCATTCTGCAATGTTTATATGGTGTACTACTGTAACTTAAATCCTGAATCAGTTCCTCCTTATCACAGTAAAACAATCCAACTCCTTATTATATATGGCCTATCCTGACTATTCATCTTTCCAGCTTCTCAGGTCTATACTCTAGCAACATTGAGCAGCTGGCACTTCGTTGACTATATCATGTTCTCATTGCCTTCATAAATTCTGTTCCCTTTTTTGGATTAGCTTCTTTTCATTTTTTTCTTTTTCCTACCCAAGAAACTCCTACTCATCTGTTAAGATTCAGCTTGAGCTTTATACAGTGATTGTCCCTGTACAATCTGTCTTTCCCCACTTTATGTGGGCTCTGTAAAGGCAGTAACTGCCACTTTCATCTGTTTTGCTGGTGCCTAGAATATAACAGACATTTGGCGAATGTTTTTTGAATGAACACACAAACACATTCTTTTAATCTCCATAGAAATAAAAAATATTAGCACATAATATTCATTTAAGTGAAGAAGTTTGTATGTATATATTAAAACTATCCTTTAGGTAAGGGAATTTAGCTTTGGTTGCCTTTTTTGATAAAGAGAGATGGCCATACCTGTCTTTCATAGTTGTTCAAGATATATTGCAAATCTTTTAGTAGTCCTATGTGCTTTGAAGCCTCCAATGAGAAAGTTCTATTAAAGATTGGTTAGTTCAACGGTCATTATGGAGCAGAATTAAATTCATCTTTCTACTCTTTAGATCTTTAAATTTCTTTTAGGTCTGTCAATTCTCCTTAGATACCTTATAGGGAGAATCAAAGACAATCAGTTTGCTGTTACAGTAGTATAGTGACATATGAGAAATGGAACACTGCATTATTACAGAATGCGTAAATGCTACTTTCTACTTCAATAACCAAAATCCTGCTTGACACAATTTTATGAAGAGAAAGGGTTAAGGGACACTCATTTCTCGTAGGATGTGTAGTTAACGCCCCCCACCCATCCCTCCCAACTATCCAGTTAGTTCAGTCACCTCATGTTATTGCCTCCAGGTGGCAAACGCTTGAAAGCACCTTTATTATCTTTAAATTGTAAGAAAACCATTCCTGGAAATATATTTCTCCCCTTTCTTCATCCCTAGGTAGGGATAGGGCACCAATACACACACATAGAGCTTAGTTAACACATCACACAAAAACATATTGCCAAAAAGTATTCGGTGCTTTCTTGTGAAAACAGCAGCAAGTCCCTTTGGACCACAGCATTGAAACTGTTCCACTAAACCTTTAATGTGAATTTGCTCAATGGGACTGTGCACACAGGTGTAGAACAATTATTAGATTTGATATCTGAATGAGCTCAGGTTCCCATTAGAGCTTGACTGCTTCAATGACCCCATTATTTTGCTTCCACTGCTCCCCGAACTGATCAACTTAATTATTCTGACTAACGAAACATTTAGGACATGAATTTCTGATTTGTTTGAAACCATATGGGACATCTAAAAGTGCTTCACTTTTTAAAAAAATCACAATACAGAGATGACTATGAGGCTATGTTAGAAGTTCGGAAGTAGGGCAGGGCCAAGATCCATGCTGGGCACACAGGTACCGCACTTGCCTGAGATGGCTCTTCAGTTTAGAGTATTCCTTCAAACCAGTTATACCTTAGCAATTTTACTCTCCTCTTGAACAATCAAAACCAGAAAACATTAATTTAGTGGGGAGGGGGCATGAAGGGAGCTGAAGTGAAATCTTATGCTCCCTGCCATAATACATTTCGATTCTTAAAATAGCTAATGTTCTGAAGGACAATAAAATGCTTTGCAGAGCACGCCGATGACAGAGATTCTTTGGCAAGGGGAAGAAAGAAAAAGAAAAGTCAGAAAATAGGACTAACTTGAGAGTTGATGTGCAAGGAATATGGTCTTTCATAGGTGGAAAGCTAAAGCCAAATTCTATTTCTTAATAAAATGCGTTATCATTTTTGACATGTTAGATTTTGGCATTAACTATAGCAAGGTGGTATACTGGTAATCCTATATACCAAGGAAAGAAAAAGGATAGTTTGAAACAAAAATATACTGATTCTGATAAGTCAGTGATGCTTCAGAATTGGCACCCTTAGAAGCAACTCCAACCTTACCTATTATTTTGGTTTATATTGATGACTATTACAAAGTTGTGGATTTGCCTACAGAAAAAGAAGGCATTAAAGTATTACTGGTCTCTAAAGCTTTACAGATGCCAGTTTATTTCTCATCAGTGAATGCGTTTCTCTTTAAAAAGAATGAAACTGACATCAGAATGGTCCCCCTTGCCCCTTGCCTCCTTTCACTAATGATATGTAACGGCTGCTGAGCCTGCAATAAACGTGTTTGTGTCTAGTCATATTCCAATCATTTTACAAGCCAATCTGATTCCTTAAAGAAAAAAAAAAAGGTAGTCACAGGAGACTAGCACAAGTTCCTGCTTCAAGGCATTCCCTGACATCAGCCTTCACTTCGTACTTTTGCTCAAAGTACCTGATTTGACAAAATGCACAGAAAGTCAGAAGACAAGTCTCCACCTCCTCTCCAAAACTGTCTGACAGGAGTCAATAATGATTCTTTCACACAGCTATAATCTAACAGTTTTAGATGAAAGTCTGAGGGGAAACTTTCTAGATATACCTGAAAATATTTTATTAAAGAGGGGTGTAAAAATGCATTTGCCTCAGTGGGGCTATTTTCCTCCTCTGGTTCAATTCAATCCATTTTAACAGTTGGCAGTTTAAATAACAGAAGTTACAGGCTGCCATGCACAGACGCTTTGCATGCCACATGAAAGCAATGGATTCAGAGATGGAAGCAAAAAACGGAAAGATAGAAAAAAAAAAAGCAGCTTCTCTTTCTATAAAAGAATTTCTTTAATAACAGCAGCTGGGTAAAATTTCTCTGAGCTTGTGTCCTTCTCCTACTGTTTTATATAAAGCAGCTACCATACTTTGCTTCCTAGGCTATATCTACTGACAGACTGTCAAAAGCAAACAACTTTTCCTCTTATATTGCAATAATCATCTGCTGTATTTTTAATGCGCTCAAAACAAATTTTCTTATTATGAAATACCAGTGACAATCCTCCCTGTTATTCCCAATGTAAGATGATATATTTTAAATATGGTAATCATAAAAGCAGCCTATTCATAATTACTATTTTTAGGTTAAATAAAATATCAACATTTTTTATTCATGTTTAGGTTAACATTTGCAATTCAACTGTTTGCAATATTTACGTGAAATTGAATATGTTATGAGAAAGCTAAAAAAAAAAAAGGAGTAGATTTTAAGGCTGGTTCTTTATTGAGTGGCTTATCATCCTTACTGCACACCCATCATCTTCATTATATAACACTAAAGAAAAAACTGAGACTAACATTCACTGGACAATCCCATTCTCACCCATTAGCTAGGACTCTGTGCCAACGATGACTTACTCAGGTTTGAACTTGTACTAAATGATTATTTAAAATCCAAGTATGTCTATTTTTATAAAATGTGCTGTGTTTACAAGGATTAACAGGTACAACACAATTCACAAGATTCTGACACATTGAGGTTGTAAACTAATTAGTATGGAGGAAGGGCAAGAATCTGTTCTTGCACCTCAATACACCCATAATAAACTCATATAAACTTGTACATATAAACTAACTTTGGAAGCAATGATGTTTCTATCATTGAAGGCCAATGATAATTACATCTTCTGTAGGTCTGTGGGTTTTTTTCATAGTAGAAATAGGTCAGAAAAATAATTAAGATGTAAAAAATTACATAAAGTGGGGTGGCACCTGTGGTTCAAAGGAGTAGGGTGCCAGCCCCATGTGCCGGAGGTGGCGGGTTCAAACCCAGCCCCAGCCAAAAACTACCAAAAAAAAAATACATAAAGTACATTCCTGCTGAATTGTGAGTAATAGCTCCACTTTCACTTTGCTCCCTCCATGTTTAGACTCCCTGGATTTAAGACACCTAGGGAAGAGATTACTTTGTATCAAATGCTTACCTTCACTAAGTATCTCTAGTTTCTAGAGCACTTCAGATATGCCTTTACATTATGCCCTCTGAGATTTGATACAGTCTGTTTTTTCTTAGTCTGTCCTTTACCAAGGGAGTAAATGCTGGTCCCTACTTTGTCGTACACCTGAAGACTGGTTATTCCCATACTTTTTCTTTTCTTGGGCTAAACATTTCTAAATACAGTAATTCCTCATTATAAAGTTAAGTAGAAAGGAGCTCTGCTACTACATCAGTTCTTAATTCATGCACATCAATAAAGCCAAGGAGGTGTGTGTGTGTGTATACATATTTAAAAAGGCCTCGTGAACTTGTATAACAGATAATAGTTTAGGGATATTAAATAGAATACAGAATTTTAGAGTTAGATAAGAATTTATAGATTATTAAATTGAAAGTCAACCCTTCTGGCTCAGTGCCTTATAGTTCAAGTGGCTAGAGACAGTGCCAGCCACATACACCGGAGGTGGCGGTCCCAGCTACTTGGGAGGCCAAGGTAGGAGAATTGCTTAAGCCCAAAAGAGTTTGCAGTTGCTGTGAGCTGTGACGTTACAGAACTCTACAGAGGGCAACATAGTGAAAAAAGAAAGAAAGTCAACTGTTCATTTTATAGACGATGACATTAACTTCCAGAAAAGAGAAATGACTTGTAATAAATATTCTATACAACAAAGATACGAAACTGAGAGGCTTAAATCAGGGAATGGGATGTAAGATAATGAAGCATATAACTGTAATTGTTCTATCATTCATTTACTGGATAATTACATGATTACGCTTTGATAAAACATATATTTATGAAGAAAGATAGCAACATGACAGACCATGATCATCTGATGATTCCCATATAATAAACATTTTAGAGAAGTAACTAGAGAATAGCAGTAAGTTTGAAACTCCTGTGGTTTAATAAGAATACAACATTCAGCAATTCAGTTCTTTGGTAAGGAAAAGTTCACTGAACCCTGTAATTTGCATTTTAATGGGTCTAAACTATATTTATATTTTGCACTGTCCACAAAGTCCTTAAGTATACATTTACACAAAGACCAGAATAGAACAGAAGACAATTGTACGGGTTTGCACCTTGGCAAGATGCACTTTGGGATAGATGGATGGTTAAGGGTACACATGCGCACGTACACACATGCAAACACACATACGTGTATGTAGGTATATATGTATATATGTGATGTTCAGCACTTCTTTATTAAAAAGTATTAGGTATAATTAAGATTGAAGAGTTAAGCCTGGGCACAGTGGCGCATGCCTTTAACCCTAGCTCTTTGGAAGACTGAGGCAAGAGGATTGCTTGAGCCCGGGAGTTCAAGATCAGCCTGAGCGACATAGCCAGACTTTGTCTTTACAAAAAAAATTAAAAATTAGCTGAGCATAGTGGTGCGTGCCTGTAGCCCTAGCTACTCAGGAGGCTGAGGCAAGAGGATCACTTGAAGCCCAGGAGTTGGAGGCTGCATTGAGCTATGATCAACGCCATTGCATTACTGCCCGGGTGACTGAAAAAGATCACCTCTCCAAAGGGACAAAAAAAAAAAAAGGAAGAGATAAAAATAAAAGTTAAAACCTCTTCTAGTAAAACTAGTAAATGCCACGTTAGAAAAGCAACCATACTGCCCTTTCTGGTAACTTTATCATGTTCCACATTGCTGATGGAAGGAACTCAAAGCTGCTGGTATCACGTTAATGTTCATTGTCATTTTTTCTGTCAGTCTTTGTCCTTACCTTAATGTTATTTACATGCAGTGTGTGTTTTAGCATTCCAGACACTATCTGCAGGATTATTCTGTGAGCTGGGGATTTTAATTTATGTTGATTGGTAATAAAATATCATTCAAAGCCAACTGTCAGGTGAACAAGTTAAATGCGAGCTCTGTTTCATAAAGTCTCTGTTTCCAATTATTCACTAGAATTTGAATGAGCTGTACATCATCAATAGAGGTCTTTAGAATTTGACTAGCAAGCAATACCTTTTTGCATGCATTCTTCATGCCATTTGCTATTGGGGATCTGTTTTAAAATGTTATAAAATGCTATTCCTTTTACTGATTTCAACCCTGTAATTCTTTTTCTGAACAATTACCTCTTCACATAGTCTCTTGCTCCTGTGAGCCAAAAACACAGTGTGACTAGCGAAAAAGGAGATGAATGGTTTATATAAATGAATTACATTACATTATGGGCATATTTCCTACTTGTAAGATATTTCCCTTTCCTCCCAGAGATTCCCCTTTCCTTTTGTTAAATAAGACAGTTTCCAATTAATCTTTTTCTATGCAATTCATACATGTACTAGCAGGTCTTCCTGCCTCCATGTTAAAATACTGGTTATCATGTGCTATACATTTCCATATACAGTCTTACAGAAGCTCACACTACAAGCATACCACTGCAGGCTTCATAGTGTCATATGATGGAGTCAGAAAATTTCCTCAGAGTTAATATAAGTTATTGTACTCATTGCCCCTTGATGCCTCCATTTATAGTCTTTGTATTTTATTTATGATTCTTCAAAGATTTTCCTTGTTTGTATTATTTGTATTATCATGTAATGATACATTAATTTCCTGTTGTTATTGGCCAGCATGCCCATATCATGTACTTCTCTAAATAAAACTTCAAAAGGTTTTATCAGCTCCTAAGTTTTATTTCATTGAAATAATTAAAGAAGTTGATAATTTTGCTTCATGCTTGGGTTTCACTTAAATTGTCTGCATAATTTTTAATTGTTTTGCCTCAATTTTTCCAAATGCCCTTTTAAAGAAATTTTATAGCAATAGTATGCATTTTTTAAATGAAGAAAAGCATCACATTTTTTAAAAAAATGTTGTTTTCTAAAAATTTGTATGTTTAAAACTATAGTCTAATCCATAATACACAGGCTAGCTTCTTTTTATGGAGAATTAGCAACTTAAAAGGATTTATGGAAGAAAGGAAAGACTACCGTCCTTGTCTCTGAAGAGAACTGGCCAATAAACTGATACTCAGTATTGTCATGCAAGAATAGGAATATTTTCTGGTACAAATATCTTTGTTATAATGTGATTTTTGGTATTCTGGATATATACCTAGTAGAGGAATTGTAGGATCAAATGGCAGGTCTATTTGTAGATCCCTAAGTGTTCTCCAAACATCTTTCCAAAGGAATGTATTTGTTTGCATTCCCATCAGCAGTGCAGAAGTGTTCCCTTTTCTCCATATCCACACCAACATCTCTGGTTTGAGGATTTTGTGATAGTGGCTAATCTTGTACCAGAATGTCTATTGCAGCCCAATTCATAATTGCTAAGTCATGGAAGAAGCCCAAGTGCCCATCGACCCATGAATGGATCAATAAATTGTGGTTATATGTACACCATGGAATATTATGCAGCCTTAAAGAAAGATGGAGACTTTACCTCTTTCATGTTTACATGGATGGAGCTGGAACATATTCTTCTTAACAAAGTATCTCAAGAATGGAAGAAAAAGTATCCAATGTACTCAGCCCTACTATGAAACCAATTTGTAGCTTTCATATAA
>CAUYQV010124841.1:0-13561 GCA_963574575.1 Galagoides demidoff
GCCTGCCACAACGCCCAGGCCATTTTTTGGTTGCAGCCGTCATTGTTGTTTCGCGGGCCGGGCTGGGGATTCGAACCCACCACCTTAGTTGTACATGGCTGGCGCCTTAGCTGATTGAGCCACAGGTGCTGAGCCTGGATATTTGTTTTTTGAGACAGAGCCTCAAGCTGTTGCCCTGGGTAGAATGTTGTGACATCACAGCTCACAGCAACCTCCAACTCCTGGGCTCAAGCGAGTCTCCTGCCTCCGCCTCCCAAGTAGCTGGGACCACAGGCGCCTGCCACAACGCCTGGCCATTTTTTGGTTGCAGCCATCATTGTTGTTTGGCGGGCCGGGGCTGGATTTGAACCCGCCAGCTCAGGTGTATGTGGCTGGTGCCTTAGCCGCTTGAGCCACAGCTGCATGAATGGATATTTTTTTATTTTTATTTTTTCTTTTTTGAGACAGAGTCTTAGTATGTCGCCCTCGGTAGAGTGCCATGGCGTCACAGCTCACAGCAACCTCAAACTCTTGGGCTTAAGCAATTCTCTTGCTTCAGCCTCCCAAGTAGCTGGAACCACAGGCACCCACCACAACGACTGGCTATTTTTTTTTTTGGAGTTGTCATTGATGTTTAGCATGCCGGGGCTGGGTTTGAACCTGCCAGCACCTTAACCACTGAGCTATGGGCGCTGATCCTGAATCATTATTTTTTTTAAAGTATAAAAGTCATAACCAACAGAAGCAGCCACCCAGGAGAGACCAGTTGGAAGAACAGGATTCATCTCTGTGCAGGGATTCAATGCAGCAGTTAAGTGATTTACTGTCACTAACATGGATAACTGAGATATACTATATCATCAGAAAGCACACTGCAAAACTGTACTAATGATTCTGCCTAAAAACTAAAACAAAGCTATAGATCTGTACATACTAGTCCATGTAAATATCTCAAGAAGGTATAAAAGATGCATGCTAACCTGAAGATTGGAGGTTTAGTGAGTGAAGGTACACTTTGGCCTTTTGTTCTCATTACTTTTAAAACTATATTAATATTTTGAATTTTTAAAATGTCATGTATTGCTTAATAATTAATTATTTTATGAGTAATTTTAATCAGCGGAATTTATTAGGTGCTCAGTAAATACTAACTCCTCAGTGGTTTCCCCAGAAACAAAGGATCATGAGTCGCATAGTCATGGTACCTGCTCCTGGGGATATATGAGTCTAGGAATTTTCTCTGAAAACAAGGTTTGCAGGAGCAAGTGGGGAGGGATGAGGAGAAGGTAAGGTACACTAACTTCCATATCGGCCTGGGATCTCTGCATCCACCCTGAAAATAAGCATTGCCTTTTACTAAATGTTCTGCTCCTCAAAATTGTTCTTTATGCTACCATAGAGGGGTATTATTATCATTATTATTGTTAGTTTCTGATCTAGTAATTTCTGTACTGTCTTCAGAATGAGAACTTAGTTTTCATTTTTCTTAGGATATTTTTTTTCATGATTATACAACATTTTAAAAATGAAGAAACATATAAAAGAATAAAATTTTCAGTCATCTATAGTGATAATCACATAGTTTGCTAGTGGAAAAGAAAATATTTCTGGAAGTCTTCTGGCCATATTTATATAGCAAAGACCTGAAAAATACTGCATTTTTTGACCCCAAAATTCCACATGTACTTAGTATTGAAGCAATAGTATTAGCAATTAGTATTGAAGAAAAAGAAATCATGCAATAACACAAAGATTCATGTTTCAGGATGTTTAAAATAGTAAAGTCTACAATGGGAAAATGTACACCCAATTTAAATACCTAAAATAAGGAAATGATTAAATAATGGTCTATTCATACAAGGTAGTAGCTTGCAGCCATTGGAAAGCTCACTTTCAGTTTTGGGGAAATGAAGAATAGGGGGGAAAAAAACCCAGTAGATACTATCCCTAAAACACACCCAAGTGAAATATATGAATCCAATGAAGTTCAAATTTTAAATAATTACTCTTCATTAAAAATATGATTCCTCATGGCTGCACGGAAATTTCTTTTATGACTAAACCATCCATTATTTAACCTTCCCCACCTGTTGTATATGTACATTGGTTAAGATTTTTCTATATAATAACTAATTCTGAGATGCACACATTTATATAGAAACCTTTAGGGCATGTTTCTTTTTAGAATAGATGCCTTGACATAGCCAGAACATACTCTAACTGTCCTTTGTCCCTTTCTGACATTAATAACATGCTTAAGAAAATGTAGCTGGAATATTTCTTCCTTGAGGTTACCTCTCTTTTGATCAACCAAATCCCAACCTCTGCAGGTCCTCATTGTTTCCACTACTTCTCCTGCCTCCTTAGCGCGCAGCACACACACACACACACACACACACACACACACGCACGCACACAGACACACAAGCTCCTCACTCCATGCGTAATTCCCCGCACGCCCACTTTCAAGCTCTCAAGCTTTTCAGATTATCTTTTTCCAGGCCCTGTAGCCCTGGCTCTAATCAGTTTCCCTCACTTACCTCTTGGTATTCCCATCTGAAAATCACAGCCCACAGAATAAAGATGATTCCAAGTTCTTGATCCTTTGTATGATTAATAGTTTCTGATCTGGAAGAAAGGAAAATGAAAGAAAAGAGAGGTCCTTTGCTTACGAGGAAACAGCAAGCAAGTCCCTCTTTGGCAGAATTAATTTTTTGATTGGCTCAGAGGTGTTATTTCTCATCAGTTGCTGGGCAGAAACCACTGGGGAAATTTGGAATGAAAACTGAAACTACATTGAATCGTACGTGTTACAGAAAGATTCTAGTCCTACTTCCTTTAGTGTTTTTGTTTCTCTGTGATTACCTATTTGAATCATTGCTGTGTGTATATGTACACAATTATTTCTTAATCTGTCTTTTTTTTTATTTTCTGGCTTATTTATTTTTATTTCTTTGCTTTTGTTGTTGTTGAGACAGAATCCCACCCTACCCTACCCTCCCCCCAGCAGAGTGCAGTAGAGTCATAGCTCACTGCAACCTCAGACTGGGACTGTGGGCATTCTGCTGCCTCAGCCGCCTGAAGCTGCTGGGATTACAGCGCTCGCTGAGGCGTTTGGCGGGGTTTTTCATTTGTTTTGGAGTAGGGGCTCACTCTCGCTCAGGCAAGTCTGGAACTCTGAGCTCAAGCAATTCTCCCTCCTCAGCCTTCCACAGTGCTGAGATTACAGGCATAAGCCACTGCGCCCGACCTGTCTTATTTTTTATAATGTCATTACAGAAGTGTCATCAGAATGAAATGAAAAAATATAAAGATTTTAATGTGTGAATAGAGAAGGATGTGCATTAATTAAAATACTGCTGTGATAGGTTACTAACATCTGCTCGCATGTAGATGGATACATGCAGGAGGATCTCTTACGGTAAAGCCTAATAAAAGTAGAAACCGAAAGAAAACCAGACACACTGCATCTTTTTAAGCACTCCTGTCATCCAATTCTAGTATCCATTACCAAATAATACAATTTTCTCATCTCTGAATCATTGGTGTTTGGCATGTTTTAATTTTTCAGGAAATTCTTATTGCTGATGTTTCTGAACATGTTCATTAACTCTCAGCTCCTTGTTCTTGCTACATTCTGTTTCCACTTGTATTTGTTTCTAGCTCTGCCAGTGATTTATGTATTCTCTGCAGTTTGACTTTTTTTTTTTTTTTTGAGGCAGAGCCTCAAGCTGTCCCCTTGGGTAGAGTGCTGTGGCATCACAACTCACAGCAACCTCCAACTCCTG
The DNA here is from genome assembly GCA_963574575.1 of Galagoides demidoff. Classification (NCBI taxonomy): domain Eukaryota; kingdom Metazoa; phylum Chordata; class Mammalia; order Primates; family Galagidae; genus Galagoides; species Galagoides demidoff. The sequence continues at coordinate 3,768 of CAUYQV010124841.1, forward strand.
GGCTCAAGTGAGTCTCCTGCCTCCACCTCCCAAGTAGCTGGGACCACAGGCGCCTGCCACAACACCTGGCTATTTTTTTTTTTTTTTTTTTTTTGTTACAGCCATCCATTTTGGTTGTTTGGCAGCCGGGCTGGATTTGAACCCACCAGGTGTGGTGTATGTGGCTGGTGCCTTAGCCACTTGAGCCACAGGTGATGAGCCATGCAGTTAGACTTTTGATAGGTTGTGAATGTTATAAGAGGTCTGTGGGACAAACTCATTCTCACTGTGGCCTAAGACTTGCCAAGACGCTTTATTTAGTTTGCAAAACAGTGATACAGTGATTGAAGCCTCTAGCTTAGATATGACCTAGGCTAATGGAACTGTATTACAGCAGTTTGAATTTAGGCTCTGTGGTTAAGCGGCTTGTCACTTGTGTGGTATCTCTTTTCCCAATTTTTCTTACTAATAAGGCTTAATTTTCTTGTGTACTTCAATGTTCTCTCCCACCACGTAGATCAGGGGTTCTCAACCTGTGGGTTGCAACCCCTTTTAAACAATGAGAATACATTGTGGCATTAGGAAGATTGAGAACCACTGATGTAGATAGAAGAGGTCAAGGGACTAAGCTTGAGTTAATGGTTTGCAGCTGAAAGTGGTAGAGTTGTGCTTTTCCCAGATATCCTTAAAAGGGGAGGCTGAAACAGTTGGGAGACACTTACTCTCTCCTTTCTTCCTTCTTCCTCTTAACTAGTACATGGACTTTGGACCTAGAGGTGCTGTCTTGTGCCAATGTGGCAACCTTGAGCGTGGAAGCCAAACGCTGAGACAGTAGAGAAAGAAGACAGAGTAAGCTGGGGCATAGAAGGCATCCTTGAGCTGCCAGACTACCCTTGGACTGCCACTACCTGAATTCATTTTACATGACAGGAAAATAACCTCTTATTTTGTTTTACCCAATACTACTTTTGATCTCTGTTGTCAGCAGAAAAACACCTTTCCTGCCTCCCTATCCCCAACAATTTATCATGAGACTTTTCAAACATTAGCAAAGGTGAAAGAATTTTCAGTGCATACCAACGTATATACCACCTAGATTGTTTATTACTTTATTTCAATCCATCCCTCTGTTCATCCTTGCACATCCATCAGTCTTCCTTTGTTTGTGTTTTTATTTTAATTCAAAATCTATTAGGAGTTTTGCTGCTTGAAATTATATCTGTAATATTACTGGGTAAGAAACAAACTCACTCTGTGACTTGCATAAAAACCAAAAACTATGGCATCAACTTTTGAGAAGAGAATGGATTTATTGCAAGTCAACCGGTAATAATCAGATCCGTGTTCCTGAGCCAGCATCTGGCCGGGTTTTGTAGGAAGAAAGATTGGATCTTGCAATAATGTGATGCTGGGAGGCATGTTGGGACTGGATGGATAATGCAATGAAGTGTTGGCTTCTGAATTTGGTCAACATTCCTTGGCCCAAGAAGTTGGGTTCCACTCATGGGTGCAGTTGTGGTTCATGTGGGCATTCTCAGGGTACATGACCTTCAACCGGGGTTCCATGGCAACTGAAAAACAACTCATTAGTTTATTACACAAAGTTGAATCAGATGGGGCTGGCTCTGAATTTGTAGTAAGCATAAAATATCCATCTCTTATCTGCAGGACCCAAGTTACTTTGACACAGATAAGCAGCCAAGGTGCTGAACTTTAAAAGTTGTTTCTGGGTCAGGCTCAATGGTTCATGCATGTAATCCTAGCATTTTGGGAGGCCAAGGAGGGAACATTTGAGGCCAGGAGTTCAATACTCAGCTTGTACAATACAATGAGACTCTTTCTTTGTAGGAAACAAACAAAAGAAAGCTTTTTTTTTTTTTTTTAAAAAGAAAAGGTGTTAGCTGTGGTGGTAAGCACCTATAGTCCTAGCTACTCAAGAAACTGAGGCAGGAGGACCACTTGAGCCCAGGAGTTTGAGGTGTCTTATGATAATACCACTGCACCATACCCCAGACAATAGAGACTTTGTCTCAAAAGAAAAAATATAATAAATGATGTTTCTGGATCCAACACTTCATATCTCTAACCTTGATAGTACGTAAAAAGACAGAGCTCTAAGCCCACTTCTCATCCAGTCCTTTCCATAAAATTCTGAGGAAAAAAAAAGTCTTAGGACAAATGGTACCATCTAGTATATATTATTTCATAATTGCTAAGGAGAGATTACAGTGTGGAATATTCCTGGGTCTCAAGTTTTTGAATTGGCAGAATGGGAGTGTTTTAAAGAGAACAATATCAAAGAAGCTCATATTCCAAAAAGGCTTATGGGGTTGAAGGCCCTTCTTGGCTTGAAGCTTCAATGGGTACTGCATGAGACAGTGGGAAGGAAACCTGGTTTTTATCTCGATGTGAATGGAGTCTGTATATGCCCTTCCAAATCATCTGGTAGCCTTACACCTCAAGGTTGAATTGATTGGGAACTTAGGTGGACAGAGCTTGAGAGACAGTCAACTGCAAGTGAGCAGATCTGTTTGCAAACCCATTAGGGTGTTCTGGTGGAACTTGGACATGTACTTGCTTATTCTCAAAGGTCACTGCAATTTAGAGAAACCTCAATCCAGCAATAGGAGATGGGCACTCAGTAATGTAAAGAAATCAGTGTGTGAGGAAAGAATTTCGATAGCACAATCTAATGATTGGAGAAAAAATTGGGGAGAGAGTTTCTGGACACTCGGGTCATCAGCATTGAGTCTTTAGTAAGCTTGGTCAACTGAAAATTTAATACTAAGTTGTACCAACATTGATCAGGAAATTAATTACATTTTCTCCCACCATTGTTACCCTGGACTCTTACTAGAATTTAGTCACAGGCTGTTATTCCCAGTGCCTATAATCCCTGCTACTTGGGAGAATGAGGCAGGAGGATCACCTGAACCCAGGAATTTGAGGTTACTGTGAGCTAGACTGATACCACAGCACTCTGACCTGGGGCAACAGAGTGAAATGCTTTCTCAAATTAAAAAATAGCCTGTTACTTTATTTCATGTAATTTTTTTCTTTTACTTCTGTTGTTTTTTTACTCTGTTCACTGCTTATTAAAACCTTATAAGTCACTTTAAGTAAATGAGACATGGGCAGAGTCAGAGCACCATCCAGCTTTTGTAATTTTTGTTGGGTATTAGGCATACTTTGATCAATGAAGGTTGTATTATTAATAATTAACCTTGAACGTTCAGAGTTCTCTGGATCTGTATACTTCCCACATGTTCCTAGAATTCTAAGAAGGCTGAGGGATTTTTATGTGTCTCCTGTTCTATTTCCTTGTTCGGGCTTTTAGTTGTGTGAACCCTTTTGTTAAGTCTGATTATGATACACTCTTAGAAGTGCTGAATCTTACCTTTGTCCTTGCCATTTGGATTCCAGTCAGGATTATGAACTGGGATGCCTGAATGGACTCCAGTCCTCATCCTGTTATTTGGATCTTCTGCATGCAATCAGTCAGTATCCTCTCCAGCCTTTTTTCTAAAGCAATGCAACATTTCTCCAAGATTTAGAGAATGTTAAGTAGGCTCTGAACATTTGCCCAGGTGGGATGATCCACGGTGAAGATAGATTTAAACAGATGAGTTACACACTATGGGCAGGATTATTCTGTTTCTAATTATAGTATAACTTCTGTCAGTTGACCACCAAAGGACTATCAAATCTGATTAACATACAGAGGGGTCAACATAAGAAATGAGGCCTATTGTACATTGGTTATATCTGGTGCATGTCCAGTCTATGAAAATTAGGCCAAATTAAGTAAGTGGTCAATATAGGGAGGAAATCAACTGAGGAGCTATTACCATATTTCAGTTCAAGAAGAACATCTAGGTTTGGTGCCTGTAGCTCAAACGGCTAAGGCACTAGCCACATACACTAGAGCTGGCAGGTTTGAATCCAGCCTGTGCCTGCCAAACAACAATGACAACTACAACCAAAAAAATAGCTGGACATTGTTGTGGGCACCTGTAGTATCAGTTACTTGGAAGGCTGAGGCAAGAGAATCTCTTAAGCCCAGGAGTTGGAGGTTGCTGTGAGCTGTGATGCCACAGCACTCAACCCAGGGCGACAGCTTGAGGCTCTGTCTCAAAAAGAAGAATATCTATAAAATCTTGTCATTTCTTCTTTCTTAAAACCTCATAATCTCTTTTTTTCCCTCTATTTCATTTACATGCCTTAGAGAATCCTTTGAAATGGATTAGTCTTATCTTCAGTAGCCTTATATATATTTACATGCAAGTCAGTCTCTAAGGCTCAAACTATCTCTGTAATGGTTGGGAGAATATTGAATTTAGTTTGGTCTGAGTTTCTGTGGGATAATTCATATAGAAAGATTTAGGGGGCTGGAGGATTTGGAACTTGAGAAAGAAATCAAGATCAGAAAGTGAGAATACTCTATAGGTAGGTTTTTTTTCTTTTCTAAGGAGACAGGGTCTTACTCTGTTACCCAGACTGGAGGACAGTGGTGCCATCATAACTCAAAGGATCCCTGTGCCTCAGCCCAGCTAATTTTTTAACTTTCTGTAGAGTTTGAGTCTCACTATGTTGCCCAGGCTGGCCTTGAACTCCTGGCCTCAAATAATCCTCCAGCCTTTGCCTCCCAAAGTGCTGGGGTTGCAAACATGAGCCACAATACCTAGCCTGTATGTAGATTTCTCAAGGAACATATGTAGGCTGATAAGTAGACTGAGGACTCCCTGGGGAACACCCATACTTAGGTGACAGACAAAGGCAGTCAGTATCCCTTTAGTCAGAGATAATCAGTTGAATGACCTTGAGCAAGTTACTTGAAATTCCAAAATCTTCATGTTAAGAATAAGAGATCATAGTAGATTGATTCAACTCTATACCATACGGTCAGGGGAGGGAGCACAGCTTAGTGGTTAAGAGTATAGTGTCCTGGACCAGACTCCCTAAATTTAAACCCCTGCATCAGCATCTCATAGTTGTACAATTTAGATGAAGATTTTTACCCTCTATGTAGATCAATTTCTTTTATTGTAAATTATGAAACAATGGTACCTGCCTTTGAGACTGTTACAAAAATACAGTAGATTAGTGAGTAGATGTAAAGCATTCATGCCTGATCCTAGTGCATAATAGAATAGTAGTTGCTTCATAAAAATGTCAGCTATTTAAAGAGACAGATTACTTTCTTTATTGATCCCTTTTTATAAGGTTCTCCATGAGGAACCTGCTTGTGAAGTGGTACCTCTGCTCTGAGGGGAGAGGATCTCAAGTGGGCAGAGTTGCTAGATCTCTAAAATGCACACCACTCACATGAGACTGAACGCCATATAAGAGGAGGCTTTCTAGGTGTCCCCTGAGGTCTGTGCTGCTGAAAATACTGAAAGTAAAAAAGTTCAGGAGAGTAAGTGGGTGCCAAAGGAAGAAGGAAAAAAGGGAGGGGGAGGTCTAAGCTTCTAGAAAGGAAAAACAAGCACAGCTGTGGAGGGACTGGAGCAGCATGTGGTTGGGATGCTGTGCAGATCCTCCCTGGGTCTGCACTCATGGCCCACCCAGCCAGCCCACTCCTGGGGGCTAGTAGATGAAAGATGACCACTATACTCTTTCCATATGAAGTTTTGGGCCTAAGACCTTAGAAATTAAATGGCCACTAACCAGCACAGGACTGACTTCTCTCATCCACAGGAGAAAAAGACAAGTGAGTGTGCCCCAGCCAGAGACAGAACTTTCTTGGTACTTTCTGCAATATGGCTACCTTTCCCTCCCCTCTTTGGTGTCCTTCTCCTTCACTTAGGCTTCCTCTTCTCATGTTCCTCATAAGGATGGTGTCCAGGGAGATGGGAGCCAGAAAAAATGGGTTCTTCTATTTCCTGATCATGGTCTCTAAGCATGGCCATGGACTCCACTGGCAGCTTTTTATTCATCTCTCCTTGTTCCCCAATTAGATGGCTTTTGTGCCTCAGCAGCTGTGAGACACCAGCAAATGCAAACTTATTTGAAGGCTGCCATCCCTTGGGACATGCCCTGAATACAGGATAGCACTAGGGGGTCCACCTCTTCACCATGATCATGGTCCATTCATCCCATGCTTAGGTATTTGATCTTTGTGTTTTACATAAAGATCTATGTTTTCTCCTATACTCTTTTCTCTAAGTTGTATAATTTTATATTTTATATTTAAGTCCATGATTCACTTTGAGGTAATCTTTGCAAGAGGCATGAAGTTTAGGTTGAGGTTCATTTATTTGCCCATGTATACTGAATTTGTTAAAAAAGCTGTTCTTCCTCACTGAATCAGTTTGCTTTTCTGTCATGGGTAAATGTGACCAACTGACCAGAAGTTGTCTCTTTTATTATTATTATTATTTTTTGTTCTCACCAGAAAGGATCTATTTATCATAATTATTATGTAACCTCTCATTGTCTTTGCATTCCTCCTAGGAATACAAATTTTCTTTGTAGATTTATCTGGCTAACTGCTGGTATGTTCCAGGCACTGGGGCTTACTGCCTGCTGGTTCATAGCTCTTCTCTCTGTCACCATCAGTTTCCATCTACTACTCATTAGCCATGGAACCCAAAGTCATGGAACCCAAAGCACTAAGCACTCAATATTTCTGCTTCTTCATCTTCAAAGTGAAGATGAGACCTATTCCATAAGTCATTTGGGGAGGACTTAGCACAGCACCTGTACATTTAAATCCTCAATTAAAGTTATTGCCTTCCATTTTAAAAGGTTCCATAATTATCTCCATATTGATGACTCCCAAATCCACCTCTCTAGGAGATGGTATCAACAGGTTCCTGCTGTGGAGTTGGGGTTTGGTTTCAAGGTGGAAGAAAAATTTCTAAAAAATTTGGCATGAGAAAATATATACACGGGAGCATCAGTTGTGGCAAGTAAGGGGGGAGATAGGGGAAGGGGTGTTCTTCACATTGTATTCTGTGGAATGATGCTTGCTGCAATGGCATAATATAGATAGTTTTCATTGAAGCAGCAGATGGTAGGAGACAGGCAGATGATATAGAAAAATAGTGTGACACTCCAGGCAAGAAATGATGAGGGCTAGGGGAGGAGGAAAAAGGGAGTTGGTTGATTCCTACTATTAATAAGAGCTAACATTTATGTGCAACATACTAAGCTCTTGGAATTGTGAGTAGGAGGTGAATCACCTAGCACTATCCTGTATCCTGGGTCTGGACTTTATGTGCATTAACAATACTTACAACAACACTAAGAGGTAAATACTCTTATTACCTACTTTTTATGAGGAAGCTAAGTTCCAGAGACACTAAATAACTCATCCAAGTTCACACAAGTCTTTACTGACTGAGCTGGGACTTGAGTCTTGGGGCAGGGACTTTACCCAGAGTCATAGAGCACAGTGAGGAGGTGGTGAGCTAGATACACTATATGATCCTTAGTGGTTGAAATCTGATGAATTAGGAAAGTGATTGAGACCAACTGGGATTGGCTGCCCCCCACCCCCCATGGAAGTTTGAGATGGAAAGAAGCTTTTTTGGAGTTTTCAGTTTTGGGGGGGAAGCTGTGCATTGATTCAAAAGCTTGGAAGAGTGGGCAGACTCAAATAGTATACAGCAACCAGACTTGAATGCCAGCTGGAGTGGATTTGCCATGGGTTTGGTGGCTGGCAAGGTGGCCATATTGAAAAGGTCTTAGCAGCCAGCGGGCTTTCATTGTAGGCAGGTCTGAGAAGATCTTAGCAGGGACCTGAAGCATGGCTATCTAATTCTGCCTGTGGGGATCAGAATTCCATTCTTGGAACAGGCTGAAGGACTCCCACACCCCATGGGAACTGGAATCAAGGGCACTGTGAGACTTGCCCATGATGATTCTTATGACTTTTAAGATCCCAACTCACAGGGTCTGAATGCTGAGAAAACAATCAGGTGATCACTGAAGGCAACAGGTTTGTATTAAGGACCACAGAGGTTGCTGGCTGTACTCTGTCTCGTAAAAACCTCACTTGGTGTCCCAGCAACATATTGTCATCAAGTGCAAAGACGTCTGTTTATTTGGCCACAAGGAAGACCAAGCACAAATCATCCATATGCTGTCTCCAGGAAACACATGCAGTCTTGAAGGACAAATCAAGATTCAGGGTTAAGGGATGGAAAACAGTATTTCAAGCAAATGGAAATCAGGAGAAAGGAGAGGTTGCAATCTTATTTTCAGATACAAGCGGATTTAAAGCAACTAAAGTTAAGAAAGACAAAGATGATGAAATCAATATATAATCACCTACACACTCATATGAATGGCAAAACATAACTATAGTCCAGAAAATAGAAGGGAAGAAGAGAGAGAGGGGAGGAGAGGGGGGATTTGGGAGGAGGAGAGTATTTGGAGGAACCTCACCTAATGTGCATGATGTAATGGTACACTTTAAAACTATTAAGAAATGAGCTTAATTGTGATGAATGTGTTACTTAGTTCAATGTTAGCATTTCACATTGTATTATCGAAGCAGTACCCTGAACCCCATAAATACATAAATGTAAAAAAAATAAATAAAGTGTCTTAAGCACATAAAAAAAAAAGAAAGACAAAGATGGACACTTTATACTGGTCAAAGGAACAATTTAACAAGAAGATATTTCAATTTTAAACATTTATGTACCTAACTTAAATGCTCCCAGATTTATGAAACAGACCTTGATGAGTTCAAGCAATATGATATTCCATAACACCATAATAGTCAGGGACTAACACCCCTCTGACAGAACTGGACAGATCCTCTAAACAGAAACTAAACAAAGATACAAAGGACTTAAATGTGACCTTAGAAAAAATGGGGTTAATAGACATATACAGAACACTCCACCCCAAAGCTAAAGAATATACAGTTTTCTCGTCAGTCCATGGTACGTACTCCAAAATTGACCACATCCTAGGATACAAATCAAACTGCAGCAAAATTAAAAGAATATAAATTATACCTTGTATCTCCTCAGACCACAGGCAATAAAGGTGGAGCTCAACTCCAACAAAAACATTCATCCCCACACAAAGACTTGGAAACTAAACAACCTTATGCTGAATGATAGTTGTGTTCAGGAAGAAAAAAAGAGGAAATTGTTAAATTCCTCATATATAACAACAATAAAGACACAAGTTACCAAAACTTGTGGGATACAGCAAAAGCAGTCTTAAGAGGGAAATTTATTGCATTAGATGCCTAAATTGACATCAACAAACTCATGAACCATCTTATGGAATTGGAAAAGAAAAAAAAAAAACTAATCACAAACCCAGTAGAGGAAAAGAAATAACCAAAATTCAATCAGAGATTGGTGAAATTGAAAACAAAAGAATCATTCAGAAAATTCAAGAAACAAAAAGTTGTTTTTTCAAAAAAATATATAAAATTGATAAACCTTTGTCCAGATTAACTAGAAACAGAAAAGTAAAATCTCTAATAATCTCAATCAGAAACAATAAAGGAGAAATAACAGATGCTGCAGAGATACAAGAGATCATTTCTGAGTACTACAAGAAACTCTATGTCCAGAAATTTGACAACATGGAGGAAATGGATCACACCCTGTTATAATACCCCCTCCCTAAACCTAAAAAACAAGAAATCCATCTATTTTTTTTTTTTTTTTTTTTTTTTTTTGAGACAGAGCCTCAAGCTATCTCCCTGGATAGAGTGCCATGGCACATGGCATCACAGCTCATAGCAACCTCCAACTCCTGGGCTCAAGCGAGTCTCCTGCCTCCGCCTCCCAAGTAGCTGGGACCACAGGCGCCCGCCACAACGCCCGGCCATTTTTTGGTTG
>CAUYQV010124843.1:0-13861 GCA_963574575.1 Galagoides demidoff
CTCTCATGGGTACATAGTCATGGTGTTCCATTATCTCTCATGGGTATACAGTCATGGTGTTCCATTATCTCTCATGAGTATACAGTCATGGAGTTCCATTATCTCTCATGGGTACACAGTTGTGGGGTTCCATTATCTCTCGTAGCACACAGTCATGGTGTTCCATTATCTCTCATGGGTACGCAGTCATGGGGTTCCATTGTCTCTCATGGGCACACAGTCATGGGGTTCCATTATCTCTCGTAGCACACAGTCATGGTGTTCCATTATCTCTCATGGGTATGCAGTCATGGGGTTCCATTGTCTCTCATGGGCACACAGTCATGGGGTTCCATTATCTCTCATGGGTACATAGTTGTGGGGTTCCATTATCTCTCGTAGCACACAGTCATGGTGTTCCATTATCTCTCATGGGTACGCAGTCATGGGGTTCCATTATCTCTCATGAGCACACAGTCATCAGGTTCTATTATCTCTCATGAGTACACAGTCATGGGGTTTCATAATCTTTCAGGAGTATGCAGTCGTGGTGTTCCATTATCTCTCATGGGTACACAGTTGTGGTGTTCATTATCTCTCATGGGTAAACAATCATGGGGTTTCATTATCTCTCAAGGGTCACAGTTGTGGTGTTCCATTATCTATCATGGGTGAACAGTCATGGAGTTTCATTATCTCTCAAGGGTCACAGTTGTGATGTTCTATTATCTCTCATGGGTACACAGTCATGGTGTTTCATTGTCTCTCATGGGTAAACAGTCATGGTGTTTCATTATCTCTCAAGGGTCAGAATTGTGGTGTTCCATTATCTCTCATGAGTGCACAGTCATGGGGTTTCATTGTCTCTCAAGGGTCACGGTTGTGGTGTTCCATTATCTCTCATGGGTGCACAGTCATGGTATTTCATTGTCTCTCATGGGTACACAGTTGTGGTGTTCATTATCTCCCATGGGTAAACAGTCATGGTGTTCCATTATCTCTCATCAGTATACAGTCATGGAGTTCCATTATCTCTCATGGGTACACAGTTGTAGGGTTCCATTATCTCTTGTTGCACACAGTCATGGTGTTCCATTATCTCTCATGGGTATACAGTCATGGGGTTCCATTATTTCTCATGGGCACACAATCATGGGGCTCCATTATCTCTCATGGGTACACAGTCATGGGGTTCCATTATCTCTCATGGGCACACAGTCATAGGGTTCCATTATCTCTCATGGGCACACAGTCATGGGGTTTCATAATCTTTCAGGAGGGAGTATGCAGTTGTGGTGTTCCATTATCTGTCATGGGTACACAGTTATGGTATTCCATTTTCTTTCCCGGGTACACAAAACACAGACATGTGGTCAGCTGCTGTTCTCCTAAGGGTATATATTGAGAACAGTGGGTTTTCTAGCTCTCCTCATCACAAACAGCCACTGAGAGTCTGCAGACGGCACAGTAACTTTAAAGAACTGTTCGGCAAATACATATAAGCCCACCCACTCTTACAGGTGTAAATGTGCATCTACCGTATGATACAGCAAGTCATGGGCATTTATATGGTAGAAATACAAACACTCATTCAATAAATAACGTGTTCAGCAAAGTTTTTTAACAGATTTATTCATAATTGCCCAAATAAAGAAATAGCCCAAAGTCTACCAACAGGACAATAGATAAACAGTGTATGGTATATTCATATCAATGAATTTTAATCAGTAATTACAAAAAAGGACTTCTAATATACACTGCAATGTGGATGAATCACAAAAAGCCGCATACTGAGTGAAGGAAAGTGCACATGAGAGACATTACTCCATGTGATTTCATTTATAAGACATCCAAGGTCAGACAAAAATAATCTATGCTGATAGGGATCAGTGGAAGTCTGGCTATGTGGGGAATTAGATAAAAAATGGCCTGGGGGAATTCTGTGGAGTAAAGGAAACATTATCTTTTTGGAATAGTGGTTTTATGAGCAAAACTATCAAAATTCTATGAAGTTGAATATTTTAGATATGTGCCTTTTATTTTATGGAAAATTTTTCATCATAAATGCATGCCAAAAACTAAAAAGAGAGAGAGAGAGATTAAATATCAGAAATAAAAAAAAAGACTTTATTCAGTCATCAATAAAAAATAAAATATAAGGAGAGACTTTATGTTAAAAAAAAGTGTATTTACATAAAATAGACATATCCCTACAAAAATCCCAGGTTATTTACACTGATAGAAGTAAAAAATCTAAATAGTCTTGTATCTTTGAAATAAATTAATTTGTATTATAAAAAATTCTCATGAAGAAAACTCTAAGGTGGTTTTACTACTAAATTCTAAATTGTATATGGAATTTTCTTGGCCAAGCCTAAGAATAGTCTGTACCAAATTGAAGAACCAGAAAATAAGGCATTTTACTCTTCTCAATGCAAAGATTACTTAGAAAATTAGAGTAATTAGGATGATGTGAATTAGCACAAACATAGACTGTATATGGACATATGTATTATATATTATGAGCCTATATATTAGACTATTAATATTATATGAATATGACAGATTAGAGAATAAAAATTAATCCAACTTATAAAATATATGTGGTTTATAATAAAGGTGGTGTTATGGACCACTGGTAAAGAACAAGTGTTTCAATACATGTTACTGACATAAGTATACATGAGCATTTCAAAATATTCAATGCATCCCTACCTCATGCTCAAGAGAACTACAAATTTCAGCCTGATTCTAGATCAAAGTGTGAAAGACAAAATAGCTTCCCTTTTAGGCAATAATACCAGGAAAAGTAGAATTTTTAATAGAAGAAAAAATAACAACTTTAAGAAAACATATTAACAAATGGTCTACTAAATTGAATAACTCTTATTCATCAAAATATATTATTAAAAAGTGAAAGTAAACGTGCAAAGTGAGGGAAATATGTACGAACGCCAAAACCCAACAACAGTGCAACAACCAGAATACACACAATAAACACCTATATATCAGGAAGCAAAAAGAACCACAGCTCAATTAAAAATGAGAGTCAAGTACAGACACAAGCAAGCCTGTACCAAGAGGATGTCCAAAGGGTCCGTAATATTACATCTTCAAAGAAATGTAAGGAACTTGCGAAGTTTTGTCACATACCAGTCATAAATTTGGCTAATGTTTTAAAAAGACAGACTACAAAATGAAGTGATATGTAATTCTATAAATGTAAAAGTGAACAAAAAAATTATCACTCCGGGTTTGGTGTTAGAACTCAAGATGTTGGTTACTACAGATGTAAAGAAAGGGTGGTAATTGGGAAGGGGCATGGGTTCATTCTGAGGTGTTGGTGATGTTTTATTTTGAATTGGCCACTAGACACCAGGTATGTTCCTTTTGTGATAATGCCTTGAGCTCTGTATGTAGGCCGCTCCAAAACTCACCGCTAAAGTCACCATACATAGGGAAAATGGGAAATTGTAACTGCATATAATTTTACAGCATTTACAGAATATTCATCGCTAACCTTTACAAAGAAAAGGCCAACATGTAGAGGATATTTTGTAAATACTTTTGTAAAATTTTATATAAATATTTTGTAAATAAATGTACCGTTAGCTACAATTTCCCTTTGTATGGCAACTTTAGGGCAACTTTTGGGACATCCTGTATTAACTCTTTTCTCTATGCATATTTTAATAAAATTTCTTACAAACTAGAAATAAGGAAAATAATTATAGAATTGAAATTTAAACCAATAAGAGAATTCCATGTGACTATCACAATGTTATTTTTGATAATTTTGATAAAATAAAAATTTTCCCTAAAAGTTAGAAATTTGACACAGGAGATACTGAAATTCTGAATGAAGAAACTGCTTGTTTAGGGGAATAAATTGTTAGAAATAACACCATTTGGAAAATATATTCAATTCTGATTTACTTGCTCATTTGATAGACATTTTTAAGCCTACTTTCAAAGTCAAGAATTAAAACTTAATTTTGTACTTGGCATGCCCTGTGCCTGACCTATTCAGCAGACATTACAGCAGAGAATAGTATCTGATAGGAGGGCCCTGCCTTCTTCAGGTGCCTCCAAGATTCTAGGTCTTTTAAAATATGAAAGTTTATATTTTTTATATTATTGTATTTGTCAGGCAAAGTCCCTCTTATAAATGTGTTCCTTCCCCCAAGAGGTGTGTCAAACACCATGAGCCCCCCACAACCCTCATGCCTTTCCTCTCTCTGCTCCCCTATTCTTCCACCCTCCACCATGTACTAGGCCATCAATTGTCCTCACACAAAATTGAGTACATTGGATTCTTGCTTCTCCATTCTTGGGACATTTTACTAAAACTAATGTGTGCCACCTCCATCCAAGTTAGTGCAAAAGATGTATAATCTCCATCTTTTTTAGTGGTTGAACAGTTTCCCATGGTATACATATACCACAGCTTGTTAATCCATTCCAGAGTTGGTGGGCATTTAGGTTATTTCCACATTTTGGTGATTGTAAATTGAGTCTAAAAACAGTCTAGTGTTGGTGTTCTTGTGGAAAAAGGATTTTTTTCTTCTTCTGGGTATATGCCCAGTAATGGGATTGCAGGATCAAATGGGAGGTCTAATTTGAGTTCTTTGAGGATTCTCCACACTTCCTTCCAAAAAGGTTGTATTAGTTTGCAGTCCCACCAGCAATGTAATAGTGTCCCGTCCCCCTCTCTCCACATTATATATATATACTATATGAAGGTTTATTTTACCTAAGCCGTCTCTGTGCCTGCACATTTGGCCTGGAGGTGTTGGTAATTATCCTCCTGAGTGAACAAGTGAACAGTAACATACTATTGGAGAGTAGTTGCTGCTAATACAATGCTGTAAAAGGAATGACTTCAGGGATCTTGCACCCAGCTCAATCTAGGTAAAGATCCAAGTTCTATAATGACTTCATATTGAGGATTTGGGGCAAAAAAAATCAGTAACTGATGTTAGAAGGTTTACTAAGCACCAAGCACTCTGCTCGGTAATGCCCTAAACTTACCTGTTTGTCCTCATATTCTATGACTCCTGTGTTATTTTTGTTGGGATATGATGGGGAGATAACTGAAACTCAGGAAACTTAAACTGTTTGCTTAAAATAATACTGATAAGTTTTGAGATAAGAATTTGAAGTTTGCTGACTATTTGCCGCACTTATATATCTTAACCACTAAGTTACATTGCTATACTACCTTTTTGTCTAAACAACTTTAACACAGTTTTCTCACTTGAAGATCAGGGATAATTTTATTTATGTGACAACCTTGTGTGGACAACATTGGAGAGGTAACCAACGCAAAACGCATGTTTTCCCGTGCCAGGCATACAGGCACGTGCACCTGATCAATGTCTGCTACACTTCACTGCAAAAATGTTACATACATTAAATTATCTCATTCTCCTAAAAACCCATAGACAGTAAGTATTACTATTATTACTGTTATTATCTTCATTTTGCATATCAGGAAACTTAGGAAGATGAAGATGAAATAACTTGCTGAGGCTATATAGCTACTAAGTGGAGGGCTGGTCTTTCAACTCTATTCTGTGGCCAGAGCTCGTCTTTTTAACTGCTAAATGGTCTTTCCATTGGGTTATAAATTTCTTTTGGGAGAGGGCTTTTCTTATCTGAATTTTTGATTTTTGTCCCTGGCATAGGGACATAAATAATCCAAAAAAAGTACTAAAATACTAGACCTCTGCTTTGAGAAATCTCTAAAATTGACATAGAAATGGTTTGATACAGAAAATAGACCATCTAAACAATAGAGACTGGGGAGAATAAGTCCTAGTCAGTCATGGTGCTGAGAAAATTGGATAGCAAGATGTGGAAGGATGAGACAGAACCCACACCTCTCACCACTCACAAAAACTAATTCAAAGTCGATAAAAGACTTAAGTGGAAGGCCTTAGGAATTCTAGACAAAAATGTTGGAAAGACTCTTCTGGTTATTGGCTTAGGCAAAAAAATTATGAAAGAGACCCCAATGGCAATCACAACAACAACAAAATTACATAAATATTACTGGATTCACTTAAACAAAAAAACCCTTCTGCACAGGTAAGGAAATAAGCAACAGAGGAAAAAGTACCCTACAGAATGGAAGAAAAGATTCACAAGCTATATATTCAATAAATGGTTAATAATCACAATGTACAAAGAATTTAACTAAATTAGCAAAAAAAAAAAAAAAACATTAAAAAGTGGACAATATCATGAACAGACGCTTTTCCAAAAAGATAGACAAATGGCCAGTAAACATGTGAAAAACGCTCAATGTCACTAATTTCTAGGTAAGTGGAAGTTAAAATTACAATAAATATCACTTGTCCCTGCTAGAACAGCTTTTATTGAGGAGTCCAAACTCAATATACGCTGCATGGATGTGGAAAGAAAGGAACACCAGGACATTTTTGGTGAGATTACAAATGAGTTCAACTCCATGGAAAACAACATGCAGATTCCTCCCAGAACTAAAAGCAAACCTCCCATTTGATACAGCAATCTGTCTACTGGGTATTTAGCCAAAGGAAAAGAAGTCATTTCATCAAAAAGACAGCTGCATGGGACTGGTTATTGCGACACACGTCACAATTGCTTAGATATGGAAGCAACCTAAGTGCCCATCAATCCATGAGTGAGTTAACAACGTGTGGTATATGCATTTACATGGAATACTATTCAGTCACAAAGAAGGATGAATTAGGGCCTTTCACAACAATTGAAATGGAACTGGAGATCATTATCTTAAGTGAAGTATGTCAAGAATGAAAAAGCAAATGCCACATGTACTTGGTATTATATTGGAACTAACCAGTGAACTCACATGTGCACAGAAGGAACTTAATCTCAGTGGAAATCAAGTGGTGGGGGGGAAGGGGGTGGGTGAAAACCTAACATGAATAAATGAATGAAGGAAGGAACAATTAAAGTGTGAGCTTGGATGATCTATCTCCTATCTGGCCCATCCTCAGATGCGTTAAAATGCATCTAAGTATATACAGATACGAGTAGCATTTCAAAGACATGTCAGAATGATTCGAAGACAGATTGACAGCTTAAGGTCCTGGATAGACCGTCAGAGCACTGTATCACCTCTGGGTTCTCCATTATGATGTGAGTGCCAGGTCTTGACAAATAAGGTGCTAATTGCATTTTCTCTCCTAGTTGTCCGTAGCTCAGAGTGAGAAGACTTCAGAGCTAGGCACACCTTACTGTGGAATCTTCCTCTAGGCTTGGGGTTACATGCAGGTGGAGGTGTAAGCAGATGATAGAAGTGCAGTGACTGTATGTGCCCATTTTTTTTGTGAGGACTTATCCTCTGCCTGAGTCTCTGTTAGCAGGTGTGATTTTTGCTTCCCTTCTTATGATTTAATTTCAAAAATGCTAAATTGACATAGATGCCTAACCCTTGGATTGTTTTATACATATATTCTGTACTTTGCCTAGTAGCAGTGCACTGAGACTTCCAATGTTCAAGTTTCTGACTGAGCACATGCGTGTTATGATCGTCCTACCGGGGCTGCAAAGCCGCGCTAATTGGCAAAAAGAAAAGCGAATGCTCATGGATCAAGGATCTCTCTTGGCAGAGAGCCGGAGGAACCTGGGACCGGTTTTACTGTGAAGTTCTTCTACCTTGAAATTCCTCTGTTGTGTCATGATAATCCAGAGCTGTCACAATACTGGTTCCTGTGACTCTCGGCTAGAAGAGGTAGATCAGGTGCTCATCTACCAACGAGCGGCTGAATGACTGTAGGCCAATACACAGGGTGTGGTCAGTTGACAGTGCCCACTCTCCATCTTGCTTGGAGACTTTCTGTACACCAGAATCTAGAGAGAAAAGCCAACATTTCTGAGCTCTATAGTAACCAGGCTTCTGATGAAAGTTGGTTTTACCATGGCCAGGCACTTATGATTTAGATGGGAGGAGAAAGGAGGCGGTTATCTTTCTGGTGTTGTTTTTGCAGCCAACTTTGGCCTTGGTGATTACCAAGAAGCAGATGCTGTGGTGAGGGCAGCTTCCTCAGCCACGTCCTGGTCCCCCAGTCCCCAGGGCAGAATGTCTTCTAACCTTAACTGCTACAAGTTCATGGCTTCAGCTCTTCCGGTCCTTCTGAGATGCCATAAGCACATAATCGTCATGTTAATTCACATTCTATTCAAAATAATTAGAGGGTTTCTGTTTCCTGTGGGGAGCCCAAACTGTTAGAGTAAGTCTCTGAGACCTCAGTTAATTTATTGCTTTAGTGAGACTAATGAAATGAGTAAAGGCAGAGACCTAGAACAAATTATTATTTTTGTTTAAAATGCAGTTTGGAGAATCAAAATCTGTAGATAAATTATCCCTGAGTATGAAATCCAAATACTGTCAAATTAGAAGTGAAATGTGTCTTGAAAACATTCAATTAAATACTATGTATTTTTAAATATCTGTTGTCTTCAACCAATATATTAGGTGGCACTTATATAATATTGATCCAGATGCACTTATGGACATTAATTGACTTCCAGGACCTCACCCCTTATCAGGAGGGAGAGAGACACATTCAGGCAATTTCACACAGTGTCATAAGAGGTACAATGATGACAGACACGGGGCTTGATGAAAGCAAAGGTGAGGGGTTCAAATCCCACTTGGGAAATGGGGTTTTATGAAGAGCTCAGAGTCAGTAGAGCCACAAGCACCAGGAGTCACTCTACTGTTGGGAGTAAGTTAGGAGGAAGTTAGATGGTATTGTTGGCCGATTACTCAAAACTTGTCCTATTCCATCAATCTTGCATTCTCACCTCCCACCATAGAACCCAAATGCCATATGTTTGCATTAATAACCTCCCTTCCAGCTATTTCCTGGGCATGTATCACAATTCTGGAAAACAGGCCTGAAAAACTGTCTGAGGGGTGGCTCAGAGAAGTGTTCATAAAAAGAACGACAAATGGGGTTTAGCACCTCTTTCCACCATGTATGCTGTTGTCTAAGAATGTGATGCTTGGGGCTGGGGCAGGAGTGACCTTTTAACAATGAGGGGAAAGAAAAAGGAATTTTGAAGTTGTCAGCCAAGAGCACTGGCACCACCCTGAGTCATGAATCAACTGGTTTTGAATTTTCAGTAATCCCTGACATGTGAGATAATACACTATTAGTTAAGTCAGTTTGTCAGGCATTTTTTTTTTTTTTTTTTTTTTAGTTTGAACCTGCCACCTCTGGTATATGGGGCTGGTGCCCTACTCCTCTGAGACACAGGAGCCACCTGTCAGGCGTTTTTATAAACAAAACCTGTACTATACCAAATAAAACAGCCATGCAGAGGGTGTGTGGAAATGGACACATGTTGTGAACTGGGGGACTTAACTGTGCAGCGGAAATTTAAGTAAAGAAGATAATTGTATGAGAAGAATTAGATAAAGTGGTGACTGAGGAAATTAGACCTGTAGAAGGTGGCTGCATCAAACCCGGGTATGCACACCTGTCTCTGCAGCTTGGAAGGAGGACGGAGAGGAGGCCTGTCTGGAATGTGCTTGGGGGTTTTGTTACAAAATCTTCTCTGGGGATGGTTTCAGGTAGAGTTGGTGGAAGCCTGATTAACACAGTCCTTTTAATTTTAGAGTCTGAGAGTGTTATTAATAATAATATCTTCCAGCTACAGTGCAGAGAGTTATTCATTGTGTAAACGCTGCTGCACGATGTGTCAGCCCCTGGTCACGCGTGGGAATCATCCTTTGAAATGCGCCTGGTCGCAGCAATGTGCTGCTAAGTGTAAGACACGCACCATATTTCAAAGACTTATTACAACCAATATCACTAATATATTTATGATGATTAGAAGCTGAAATAACATTTTGAATGCATCAGGTCATAATACTTAAAGAAATTTTATCTGTTACCTTTTACTTTTAAAATGAGACTAATAGAACATTTAAAATCATTTGTGTGGCTCGTGTTACACTTCTTTTGGACGGTACCACCACGGGCAATCACGTCAGGACATTACTGCAATAATCCAGAGGAGGTAGAGTAGTCACAGGAACGCTGTGAAGTGGATGGAAATAGATTGCATGGATGTTACACACTGAAGGGAATTAATTAAATGTAGAATGTTAAGAAAAAACGGACTTGGAGTAGCTCATTTCTTCAAATGGATACTCAGTTTTCATAGCACAAGACGTATTAAGTATTTAAACTGCTGTAACCAAAATATCCCTAAATCTGGCGACTTACCAAAAACAAATTAGCACTCTTTTTTTTCACAGCGGTGGAAGGATCATAGGTATGATTTCCACTGGGTGACTCAGAGACTCGGGTTCGTCTCATCTTGTGTCTCCATTATTTCCAGGGACTGTTGGATTATCTCTGGATTTTCTGCATTTCATCAAGAGTTGGTTGAAAAAAAAAGACGGCAGAAAATCATGCTAATTTTTCTTTCTTTTTCTTTTGCTGTTCTGGTTGTTGTAATGACCCGGCTCCAGAAGCAGAGCGTGTCACTTCTGCACATATCGCCTCTGCCCACGTTTCCCTAGCCAGGGAAGTTACATGTCCACACCAGCCTGTGAGGGAAGTTAGCAAACAAACTGTGTGCTCGGGAAGGAGGGCAATCCGCCTGGGGGTTTCCGCCCTGACACAGCGGTGATACACACATAGTCACTTCCATACAGAGATAAGTGATGCTTGGTTTGAACATGGCTGTGTGGAGACTCAGGGGTCTCAGATACGCCCATGAGAGGGTGGCAGTTCAGAATTAAATTCCAGGAGGGAATTCTGGTGGAACATACCGATATAAACACCATCAACTGATACATTACCATGAAGACACGTGGGCTGATGAGATGACTGTTTGGGACAGCAGCAGGCCGGAGTGTTCCTTTAGCTCTGCTCTGGGAGGTGTCTCCCTGCCTTTCAGAAGCCCATCCTCTCAGCAAGGACACTGTCTTCATCAAGGGACCATTGCTGTAGTTTTCTTGGGAAATTCTTCTGCCATTTTCTCAAATGGGAAAGGCAGGCTCTTGGTTCAGCCCAGCAGTGGGGGTAAAAGTGTTGGAAAATTACTTTATGGCTGTCCCACGGAGGGCGGAACTTGGAAGACGAGAGTAAACCCACACGTTGGTGCTCCGTGTTGAGAAAGGGACTCTGCTTGATTTTCTGTTGGTCCTGCAGATTCTTCTAGTATAAAGTGCCCCATCCTTGCCTTGAAACCTCCAGATCGTTCAAAAATGGAACCCATATAATATGATTTCTTTTCTTTGTTCCCTTTTATTTACAACTGAGCTTATGAAGTCTGGCTTTTGTCCGTTTTTCCACTGAAAATGTTCTTGCTAAAATCAAAATGACCCTGAGTTTACTGACAGGCCTGTAGGAGAATGATATGAATTAGGCTCTTCTCTCAGGTGCAAAATTTAACGACTATCTCCCAAAAATCAGTATTCAAGATAAATATGCCTTAATACTATACTTTAAAAATCAAAATCAATGGGAAAAAAATATCAAAATTTAAACCAAGTGAGGATCAGCCCGGGGCATCTCTAATTACTTTCCATTATAGACCATTCCCGAGTGGCTGTGTCCCCTGCCTTCTTACTGGGTTGTCATTTCCCTTTTTCTGATTTCCCTTCTGTCTCTGTACCCCTTTGTGTTTTTCCTCCTGCTTTTCTCGGAGTGTCATAGATGGGCCGTCATGGACACTGAAGAGATTTTCCTTGTTATGCTATTTTCAACTACTTTGTTATACTCTGGCAATTCTGGAATCACTAGTTCTAGCTCAGAGTACCCCAAAACTTAGAGGTATATATTAAATAACTATCTGGACATATCTGCATAATTTCTCCTCAACCAGCCCTTAAATTTCAAAACATAAAAAAGTAAATGTATTTGGTAGACGTCCCTCCACATGGCCCTCCCTCTCACTCCACGTCAGTCGGTGGTGCCAGCTTTCACCTTTTACTCTTCATGTTTCATTACTCAACAGATTCCAGTATATTAATTTTCTGTATTTCTTACATTCATCTGTTTCTCATTATCTTCATGAATGTTAACCTTATAAGAATTCCATCACCCCTTCTCCTTAACCCTATAAACATGTCTCTCTGTCTCTCTCTGCCTCTGTCCGTCTCTCACTCTCTAAAACATGCACACATATTTATATGCACAACCGCAGGGATAGAATCTCCTTCAGCCCAATGTGTGTGTATCCACATAGAATAGCTGTGCATTCACATATATGAATAAACCGTCAGAGGAGAATAGCTAAAAGCATTAAGTATAACTCAGAATTGTGATTATGTATGGAGAGACCTATCAGTAATCCAGATTAAGAATCAATGTCCTGGCCAGCTGCCAGTGGACAGGGGACCTGTGTACGGAGAACTCTTCTACCTTAGTTTGAAGTAAGGGACCAACAGCTGAGAGGGTGGCAGCTTCTAGGAATTCTATTGCAAGTCAAAACAACACATTCCTAAGTGTGTGAAAAGCTCTGAGCAAGTTACTTCAAGGGGAAATTTCTTTCTAGAATGCTTTTACTTTAGAAATACTCGAAGAGCCCTCAGACCACCTGCTCATCTTCTCTAAGAGACCATGTGCTGGTCAGGTGCCTTGTCACCTATGAGCAGCCCATTTTCAGTGACGTGAAAGGAAATCATACACAATTTCCATGTCTTTTCCTTCCCCAGACTTGTCTGTGGAATAAATAAACTGACCAGTAAGAAGGATTTTACCTTCCACAGTAAGCATTTTCCTGTGTCTTTGTTGGCCATAGACTCCCCACTAACTTTGACAAATTGTGTCTTTTTAAGGAAATATACATTATTAACCAGGTGTACATTAGACTAGGGAAATCTTAGCAAGGGCAGGAGGAGTAGTCATGTTTAGACTCTACTTTATGGGATTTTCAAGCAAAGATGACAAGCTTTGGGGGCCCTGGGGTAGAGGCAGAAATAATCTCGGCCCTAGGGCTTATCAGTTTATGGAAAGTTACCAGGAGAGCAAAGAGTGTATAGTAGCATTTTGTTATTGTTGTTGTTGTTGTTGTTGTTGTTGACATAGGGATGATTCTGGATATTCCAGAGAAAAACACTATGAAGTTTCACCTTGAACGAAGGCCTAACTCGAGCCAAATGCAAGTCACTAACATATTTAAAAGTTGGTCCTATTGCAAAGGTCAGGGTGAGCAAAATGAGACAATATATTATAAAGAGGCAGGAGGTTGATGTATTGGTCTGTCTTTCTTGCATTAAAATAGAAATAGTTTCTCACCAAAATACCTGCCTTGTGTGTGTATTTATCATAAAAACCCAGAGGGAGTTTTGATGGCTCCATTTACCAAACGTTTTCCAGGAAAGAATTTTTTCTTTCTTTCTTTTTTTCCCTCTTCTGTTGACAAGAGAGTTGGGGGAGAAGGTGCTTTTTAGTCATTACTTTTCTCGAGCAGTCAGTATTGCCTTAAGTAAAGAATTCTGTGAATATAACAAATCAGATTTCATGCTGGCTTGGTGACAGTTCAGGCAAGAGGGACAGAAGAATATTTGTGTGGGGTTTGAAATAGTTGCTGATACATTCCCTGCCTTGCAAAATTAGAACAAAATCAGACATTGATGTGGGAGGGGTTCACAGGGAACAAACGTTTGGGACCAATCTTTTTTTTTTTTTTATTAATTGATATCTGTGTACATTAATGCAAACATGGGGTACATTGTGCTGTTTTCATATACAATTTGAAACATCTTCATCAAGCTGGTTAACATAAATTTCATGTCATTTGCTTAATCATTGTATCAAAACATTTATATTCTAGTTCTAGAAAAGTTCACTTGTACCCTTGTTAGACAGATATATAGGTGATCTTTCCGGTCACCCTCCCACCACCC
>CAUYQV010124846.1:0-21814 GCA_963574575.1 Galagoides demidoff
TTTCTACAGGTTGCCAACCAGTTTGCCCAGCACCATTTGTTAAATAGGGAATCTTTTCCCCACTCAATGTTTTTAATTGGCTTGTCAAAGATCAGGTACCGGTAAGTAGTTGGATTCATCTGTTGGCTCTCTATTCTGTTCCGCACATCTACCTCTCTATTTTTGTGCCAGTACCATGCTGTTTTGATCACTATGGCTTTGAAGTTTGGAGGATTCTTTTGCAGAAGATTTTCTAGTCACCAGACTATAGGCGATGTAAAAAGTAAGTGTAAGTCAGAAAGAAGCAGAGAGAGCCAGGAGCAAAGAAAGTATATTCAATTTTAATTTGGATCTAAACATTTTCACGGAGACTTCAGGGTGTGTTGGTTTGTCCATGTAACTCAGCTACAAGTTCCATTTGTTCCATAATGTAGAAAGGAGGAAATGTTCCATGGAATTGTATTTTTCCTTTTTGGCTTTCCTTGCTTTTAGTGTATGATGTTAAAATGAAGAAGTTCACTCTGTGTTTTATTCTGAACAAATTTAATTCAGCACCTAGGTATTATTACTCAATCGGCCAACTTAAGTACTTATTTTTAAACGTGTATTTTTGACTTTAAACACTTAAATCCATTGTGGTTCATCATGTCAATATGTATTTTGGCGAATGCACGGCTCTGAGGAAGCCTGTTGACGTTCCTTACAGGAGTCTGTGAAACGCTCAGTCCCTGTTTCTCAGAGTGTGGATCTGCATCCCAAATACCTTAAGGCCTACTCTGAAACTGCCCCCCAAAAGCCAAACTGAGGCTCTGAGGAAGGTAAAGCTACCATTAAAAAATAACCAAATAAGTTGTTTTTCAGTTAGGGCAAACAAAATCCAAGAACTAGCATTTGTGTGGATGAACGAGCTCACATTTTGAAATAAGAAGAACTTAAATTTGTATAATGACTTCAATTATAATTCAATCCAAGTTTTCCTCATCTGATCTCCAATAATAACTTTGGAAGATAGACAGGGAAGATACTTGGGTCCCTATTCTCACAGATGAGGAAATTTGAGATTAAAAACTTATTCAGCAATGGCCCAGGGCCACAATATCCTTCCCAAGATAGTAGATGGCAGAGATACTAACATATATTTTGTTTCATGTTGTTTTGACTTCAAATTCAGTACGCATCTGTTGTATAATAAGGTCCTTTAAGAATAAAGTGCCTTAAATACTATAAAGGTATTTACTATACTTTAGTAAAGTAAATACTATAAAGATAATAATATGAGGCCAGTGAAAAATTTTAAATTAGAAACATTGGTAGTAATTGTTGTTTTTAATTATCCCAACTATTAACACAGTGTGAAAAAGATTTTTAATAAATTAAATGGAACAACTCAGAGGGGAAAAATGTGTCCCCATGTAGAATATTACTGAATGTGGTTCACTTTCGTTTCATCCAGAACATTTTTTCAAAGGTACTTACACTGTTCAGTGAAGATGAGTATTTATAATGAGCTCTACACAGGAATGGGGGCATTAATCCTGCCAAGAACATTTTTCAGAGATATTCCACAGTTAATAATTATGTGTTATGTACTAAGGAGAGCAATATTGCTACCACTGCTGCCACTGCTGTTACTACATTAATGTTAGTAACAATGACAAATACTTGAAAAATGCTTAGTAGATACCAAGCATTGTGCCACATACTTTCTGTGGATACATTGCTTTTTCTTCTTATTTATTCCTTATAACAATCTTTATTCTCAAATTATAGAAGAAAAACCTGTGACGTGAGGTTAAATAATTTGCCCATAGTCACATAATTAGTATGAGATGAAGCCAGGATTTTAACTCAAGCAATATAATTTCAGAACTTCCAAGCCTAGATTTTATATGACATTACCTTCCCAGCAGAACCTATAATAATAGCTGAAGTATACTGATTTCTTATTGTTAAATTAGTTATCAAATTTGTTTTCACAAACACACTAAAGGAGATTTCAAGTCGAAGTGACTTGCCCAAGTTCACACAGCTAGTAAGTTAAAAAAATAGGGATCCAGATTCACATAGTCTGATTTTCCCAACCAGGAAAACAAAACTCATGACTCTACCATTTCTCCTTCCTGTGAGTGATCTCCCAAATTAAATTATAGGTCTTGACTCTCTAGAAAGAAGGACTAAGATGTTATGTCTCTAAATCCAAATTTCCAGGTCAGGAATTCTCCAACTTTTGAATTGGTGAGGAATCACTTTCATTTCATGGGACTACTCTGGATGATAAAAAGCACCTGTGAGAAGCCTGGAGTCGCACTTAAAGAACTTTCCAGATGATTAGCAAGGACTTACTGACCTTGTGATCTGGGAAATCATATTCTTGTTTGTCCTGAAGATACTACTTCATACTGGGTAAAAATCCTTGCATTATTTTCATAAAAAATATTGCAAGAGTTCTGTGACCACAGGTTCTGTTGCTGTCTGTCTGAATCCCAAGGTTTTGGATTGAGTGGTCTTACACAGAGGAGGGGGAAATGCACAAGTTTAGCTGTCATCTAGTTTGGATCTGAAGGGTTAACCCAAGAGGCTAACAAAGGCATGACACGTTAGTTCTGCTCCAACACAGTGGAACAAAAACCACCACGACCAGATCGGGCAAAATATCCTATCTTAATGATTGCCAATAGCTAGAATGGAGGGAGTTATCGTCCCTTGTGGAAGTACCCCTTAACTTCATGCTCTCTACCTGGGCAAGGCCAGAGAAGACACAGGTTGTTGAGTGTTTGTGTAGGAGAATTGGCTTTTTTTTTTTTTTTTTTTTAGCTTATTAGTTTGAATTCAGAGCATGTCCGAGGTGCTATAATGCAAGGACTTTTTCATTTTCCAAATTTCCAGAGGATACTTTGATTAAGATAGAAGCCCCAGGAGGAATATGTAGCCTGTTCTGCTACCATTTCAAAAAATAGACAACACTTGTAGTGAATGGTCATGTCAGATGAGTTGCCTGAGACTAAGTTCACTAGAGTGTTTGGAGAGGGACTCACACCAGGGAGGAACGGGGTCCATCTTGGCCCCCACACCAGGGTGGTGAAATAACTCTAGTACTGCAAAGGGTGTCATTATACCTGACCTGCCTGAGGTGACAGCTGTCTCAGAGGCATGAACAGGGATTAAATATGGCCCTTGCTTCAAAAAGAGCACCAGAGACCTGCTTGTTGCTGGCTGGTTAGAAGGGTTTTATAAATGACCACCTGGTGGTGAGATGCCCAGCTGGAAGTCCCAGGAATGCTGTGCCATATGTGTGACCTTTGAAAAGCCACTCAACCAGCTGGATTCCTACTTTCCTCAAGTTGGACTCGTTCATCAACCCTTCCCTTCTTACTCTGAAATGCTCTGATGTCTGGTCCAGACTTGTAGACCGTGTCTTGAGAACCATTGATCTAGTAACCTAAAAAACTACTGTAATTAAGTTATTGAAAGTATAAAGGAAGAAAAGCTTACTCACGGCTAGAATTTCATTTCCGAGGTATTTAATTACAGCATTTGGAGATGTGTCATTCAAGCAGAGCTGGTACGAGTCCTGGTTGTTTTATTAAGTCATTTATTGTCTTCCACACTATCGGTCTGTTGAGATTATCTACGTCTATCCCGCTAGTTTGTATGAAGGGAGCCTTATTCTTCTGTCCTCTGCATCAAACCCCCAAAATAACCCATGTAATTTATTATTCATGATCACCGTCCTTATGTTCCAGTGAGTTTCAAAATTTCTCCACTCCTGATTTCCTGTTACACTGTATATGATTATTTCTACTTTTCCTGGCTATAGAATCATAGAATCATAGCCTTTTAGTACTTGAGGTGATTTTAGAAATAATTTAATCCCAGTTGTTTTGCCCACTTGAAAATTGAGAACAAGAAAGAGTAAGTCATTTGTGACCAGCCCACAGTTGGTTAGTGGAGAAGTCATGCTCACCAGCAGATCCCCAGCCTTCCACCTCCAGATTTCCATAACCCGATGGTTTCAGTGAGATTCAGGGTGCTGGGCTTCAACCAGAGGCAGAGCTCAATCTGATCTGATTTGAGAGATTTGCATACAGCCACTTGGTCTCAGAGGTTTCCAGGTACGGAGGTATAGTGTCAAACAGAATTTGGGCAGCCAGCTTTGCTTAAGACAGGGGTGGAAAGGGAGAAAAAGGGAAGAGTTAGGGGAGCACTTGGTCTCCTTTTCAGTTTGGCAGAAGGTGGACCCTAGGGATGAACTAGAGTAGAAAGAATTTAACGAGGATTAAACAACATTTGGATGTTTTCAAATACTAAAATATTCAGCTGGACACTTCATGATGTATTTTGCCCAAATCTCTACTTTAAAAGGTAAATGTGTAGAGCATCATTAAAATTTGCTTTACAAAAAAGAAAATGATATTTTCACTATAATTTATTTGTTTATTCATTCATTCAGCAAATGTTCATTGCACAGTGGCTCAGTGACAACCACAAAAGTCACAGGTGAGCTGCCCTGGTGAGACCAGGCGGGGAGGGGACAGGTGGAAGGTGGGAGCCCAGCCTCCAGTCAAGGGGTCACGGGGGGCTGGGAAAGATGGTGCAAAAGACAATAATACAAGGTAGTGGAGGGAACTTGGAGGCATGTGGCACCTGGAGAATAGGGGGGAGATTGTGGGCAATTTCATTTCCTTTAAAAAAAATTTTTTTTGCACAATGTTGTGTTATTAATAAAATAAGATAAAAATTTCTTTACTGGTTGTTAGCCTGAAATGACTATCTCGTTATCATGTTTAATGCATTATTTTTTATTTTGAAATAATTTTAAATTTATAGACAAGTTGCAAGAATAGTACAAAGAACTTTGCTTTGGTCCATCAGTCACTATTTTGCTCTGTTTGCACATTCCCTCTCTGTCTCTATTTCTTTCCAGCACATATATCAGTTTTTGTTTGTTTATTTGTTATTTTCCTTTTTGACCAGTGTTTTTGCAGAGTACAGGGCACTTATTTGTAGAATTTCCCTCGCTTTGGGTGTATCTATGCTTTCCTCATCATGGGACCCAGGTTATGCTTTTTTGGCGTGAGTGCTGTCTAACCTGTGTGTCCTTCTTGTGCATTATATCCAGAGACCCATGGTGTGGGTTGTTAATATTACTGATGAAATTAATTATTGGTGGTACTAACTTTAAGGTAAGAATACATATTTTAAATGGTAACTATTTGTGTTTTCTCCCACTCAAAGTAGTATCACTATTAAAGAATGTTTTTAAAATATTTACATTAACAAGGGCTCGCATTTATTCCACATTAAAGTTAGGCATACCTCCCAGGATAAGGGGTGCACACATAATTGCAACATCAGGCCAGGTTGTATTATAGCAAAAAAGCAGATCAGGGGAAATTCAAGTATAAGTCAGTGCTGACATAAGCAGGGATCACTTGTTGTTTTCAGCTTTTGCATATGCATATTTTCTAGGGAGCTATTTGGATCCATATGTTTTTCTGATCTGTTCACTAAATCTATAAATCAAATGTTAATTATAGCACTAGGGGACGTTATGTATACTTTTGACCTTCTTCTTGAATAACTTTTAGTTAAAAAAAAGTGTGGATTCGGAACAATCCTATACTGTTTTAATCTATAATGGATCACCTTAATGTTATTCATAACTATAAAGGAAAAATGACCTGTTTCTTTAGGTCAGTGATGAAATTCCATGAAGACTTTGGCCTTTTGGAGGAAATATACTTTATTTGTATGAATCCACTCATAAGCTCTTCATTATTTGGAAATTGGTCTTAGATGTTAATGAACACTTTTCTGGGGGGAAAAAAGCCATCAGATTTGTGTAGCACTTTTTTCCTTTGAACTAATCTTGTCAAAATGTGATTTGACTAAAAGTGTGGCAAACGGTATTTTATTTTAATAACACTTTTAGCCATAGATGAGCCGCTACGGGTTTAGAAAGAACAGCCAGAATGCTTGCTCAAAAGCGGGACCTGCCATTCTTTTCTTTGGGTGTGAAATGATTCTCTTTTTAGAGAATTTGTAGTAAATCAAATTTATTAGCTGTTCTCCAGTCCCAAGAACTGCAAGGTGGAGTGAGGGAAAGTGGATAAAAATAAGGTTTCAGATACACAAGATACACCTAGATCTTGCAAGGGAGGGAGTCTGGCTGGGATAATTCCTATTTCCATTGCCGTGGACCAATTTTTCAGAACCTTGTGGTGTTCAGCACCAGGAAGCCGCGATGCTGCCCAAGGGTGAAAATGGCCGCGGCTCTATGCTGCCATCTGGTGGTACGTTGCTGCACTGCCTGCCTCCGTGAGCCCTAACTCTCCTGCCCACAGCCCTTTGGCTGGCCCAAGAGGGCCAAAGTGAAAAATTGGGGAGTTTGGGTTATTTGTTCATTATGTGCCAGAGGAACCTCTCTCTTCCTTTGGTGTTCTTTTCTTTTCTTTTCTGTGGAATGTGTATCCCCTTCCCTTCAGATAATTTGGTGCTTTTGGTACTGTGTCCCCTTTTCCCATTAGTCTTTACAACAGCCGCAAAACGAAACAAGAACAAGAAAACAGCTAACCTTTATTGAATCCTTCCTAGCCGCCATGCTCACTAAGTGCTTTGTAAATATTGTTATTCTTAATCCTAGGAAAAAACCACATGGGGAATAAAGAATTATTATTCCATTTTATAGACGAGAGTGCACAGTTATTAACGGTTAAGAGAATGTCAGATCATTGACACATCTGTTTAGAACCTAAACTTTCCATACTTTTGTGTGGCATTGAATAATATGTTACCTATCTCATGGAAATTTTATTTAGTTTTATTTATCATTGTTGAATGAAAGATTTATCTCTTATGAAAAGATGTCAAACATTGGTGAACAGGTTGCAAAAATATTTTGGGGCTAAAAGTGCCCTTAATCAGTGACCCTGAAAACCTGCCTATAATTAAGGCAGTCATATTTCTGAGGCATCTGACAAATTTAGAGAAAATGGAGTGACATAATAATTGTGAAATTTGGCTCGGTGCCTGTGGCTCAAGTGGCTAAGGCGCCAGCCACATATACCTAAGGTGGAGGGTTCAAATCCAGCCTGGGCCCGCCAAACAACAATGATGGCTGCAACCAAAAAGTATCTGGGTGTTGTGGCAGGCACCTGTGGTCTCAGATACTTGGGAGGCAGAGGCAGGAGACTCACTTGAACCCAGTAGTTGGAGGTTGCTGTGAGCTGTGATGCCACAGCACTCTACCCAGGGGAATAGCTTGCAGCTCTGTCTCAGAAACAATAATAATAATAATAATTGTGAAATTTGAAGAACATACCATTCTCATTGCTGGGGAGAATCAACATTGTTAAAACGTCTATAATTCTCAAAGCAATCTACAGATTCAATGCAATCCCCATTAAAATACCATCATTGTACTTCCAAGATTTGGAAAAAAATAATTCTTTTGTGTGGAACTAGAAAAAAACCCATATAACCAAGGTAATTCTTAGTAATAAAAACAAAGCCAGGGTATCTCCCTACCAGACTTTAGGCTATACTACAAGACCACAGTGATCAAAACAGCATGGTATTGGCACAAAGGTTGACATCTGAAACCAGGTAAAAAATCATGAGATGAAACTAACCTCTTATAGCCACCTGATCTTTGATAAACCAAACAAGAACATATACTAGGGGAAAGAATCCCTATTCAATAAATGGTTCTGGAAGAACTACATAACCACATGTAAAAGACTGAAATTGGACCCACACCTCTCACCACTTAAAAAAATTGATTCAAGATGGATAAAAAATTTAAATCCAAGGCATGAAATAATAAAAATTCTTGAAGAAAGTCTGGGGGAACACTTGGGCCTGGACAAAGATTTTATGAAGAACACTTCTATGGCAATTGCAACAACAAAAATAAACAAATGGGACTTAATTAAACTGAAAAGCTTCTGTACAGCTAAGGAAACAACCAAAGCAAACAGAGAACCTTCAGAATAGGAAAAATATTCACATATTATGCATTGGACAAAAGCTTGATAACTAGGATCTACACAGAACTCAAATTAATTTACAACAAAAAAGGCCAACAATCCCATATATCATTGGGCAACAGACGTGAATAGAACCTTCTCTAATGAAGACAGATGAATGGCTAACAAACATATGAAAAATGCTGTCCCTAATCATCAGAGAAATGCAAATCAAAACTACCCTGAGATATCACCTAACCCTAGTGAGAATGGCCCACATTACAAAGTCTCATAGCTGCAGATGCTGTTGTGGATATGGAGAGAAGGGAACACTTTCACATTGCTTGTGAGACTGCAAATTAATACAACCCTTTTGGAAGGAAGTACAGAGACTCCTCAAAGAACTAAAATTAGACTTCCCATTTTTTCCTATCATCCCATTACTAGGCATCTATCCAGAAGAAAAAAAAATCATTTTATCATAAGGATATTTGCATTAGACTGTTTATTGCAGCTCAATTTCCAATTGCCAAAATGTGGAAACGACCTAAATGCCCACCAACCCAGAAATGGATTAACAAGCTGTGGTATATGTATGTATACCATGGAATACTATTCAGCCAATAAAAAAGTGGAGACTTTACATCTTTTGTATTAACCTGGATGGAGGTGAACACATTCTTCTTAGTAAAGCATCACAAGACTGGAGAAGCAAGAATCCAATGTACTCAATTCTAAGATGAAGGCAGTAGAGGACCCAGGTGGGGTGGGGTAGAGAATGAGGGAGCAGGGAGAGGGGAAGAGAAAGGGGGATGGTGGATGAGGGTTTAGGGCACACCTCTTGGGGGTGGTACATAAGTATAAGGGACTTTACCTAACCAATGCAACCAGTGTAACCTAATTCTTTGAACCCTCAGTGAGTCCCAAACAAAAAAAAAAAAGAAAAGAAAAGAAAAGAAAAAAGAAAAAACATAATTGTGAAAGTCAAATGAGATAAAGTACGTGAACTGGATTTGGATATTCTACATCCAAATCAATTATTTTTGTGATGTAGGATAGATTTTTAATGTTCATACATGAACAACTTAATATATTTAGTAAAGGGATAAATACTCATTTCATGCTGCATTTGAGTTGAATATTACTTCCCTAATTTGGAGAATTTAGGACTGTATGCATGATTTATTTTTTAGAATACTCAATAAACATTACATATTTTATTTTTTTTTAGCATATACTTTAGTTACAAATAATAACGAAACCAACCAATTAATATCCAACTATCTAAGTGCTGATTCTTATGAAACTTACAAACATGATGCTGCACTAGTCACTATAATCACAAGAATTTGTTTCTGGCTTGTTTTATAAATAGACAAAATACTTACATTAAATTATAGACTCCATAAATACTCCCCATGGGAGCCCTGAGCATTGGTATCCCTGAAATCCCATTTCCATTTACTTTTTCCATTCCATATTTTGGGTTGTAAAGAGTAGCATCCCAAGCTCTATGCAGTCTACACATCAGCTGTGTCTGAATATACATAGAAGACCATCCAGAGCTCTAAGCTGTCTACACATCAGCCACGTCTGAATATACATGGATGACCATCCAGAGCTCTCTGCAGACATCAGCTGTGTCTGAATATACA
Organism: Galagoides demidoff; assembly: GCA_963574575.1. NCBI lineage: Eukaryota > Metazoa > Chordata > Mammalia > Primates > Galagidae > Galagoides > Galagoides demidoff. The sequence continues at coordinate 9,602 of CAUYQV010124846.1, forward strand.
TGGAAGACCATCCAGAGCTCTATGCTGTCTACACATCAGCCACATCTGAATATACATGGAAGACCATCCAGAGCTCTATGCAGTCTAAACATCAGCCATGTCTGAATATACATGGATGACCATCCAGAGCTCTATACTGTCTACACATCAGCTGTGTCTGAATATACATGGAAGACCATCCAGAGCTCTATGCTGTCTACACATCAGCCACATCTGAATATACATGGAAGACCATCCAGGGCTCTATGCTGTCTACACATCAGCCATATCTGAATATACATGGAAGACCATCCGGGGCTCTATGGGGTCTACACATCAGCTAATCTGAATATACACAGAAGACCATCAGGGCTCAATGCAGTCTACACATCAGCTACATCTGAATATACACAGAAGAACATCCAGGGCTCTATGCAGTCTACACATCAGCCATGTCTGAATATACATGGAAGACCGTCCAGGGCTCTGTGCAGTCTACACATCAGCCATGTCTGAGTATACATGGAAGACCATCCAGGGCTCTATGCAGTCTACACATCAGCCACATCTGAATATACATGGAAGACCACCCAGAGCTTAACTAACATGAAATGCTAGAGAGAGATTGGGGAAGAATTTTCTTTAAGAGGTCTGGGGCACTTACAAACTTTGTTTCCATGACAAGCTTTAGATTCAAGACTGGAGGGAGGCCATGCAAAGTCAGCCTGGTGAGGTGGCATAGCCACAATGTTCTGTCATCCGTGGCCAGCCCTGAGATTAATGGAGACTGTGACATACATATGATGCCACAGCCTCAGATCTCTGTGAGCTGGAGCACAATCAACAGTATTGTGTGGGGCCCAGAGCCAAGTGGGACACCAACAAGAGTGGAGGGCACTGTTTTCACTTGGCCAAACCGTGGTGAGGATGTGTTGGAGAGTGGAACAAAGCAAACACTCGGAGTCAGATACTGCAATTTGCTCCAAAAGCCTGATGGTCCTTTCCCATACTCTCCAGGGGACTAGAAAGCTCTCACACCAGCTGTCCTCATAGGAGGAAGTCTCCGTGTGCGCTTGTTCTAGACAATGAAGTGGAAGTGGAAGGCATCAGTTTGAACTACCAGCAAAGTTTTTGAAAAAGGACAATTTTTTCTTCCTTCAGCCCTTTGCTTTCCCTCCTTCTTTATCCTTCCTTCTTGGAACAACCCTGGACACCTACTACTAGTCTTCTTTTTGAATGGATAAACAAACACCTATCTTGTTTAAGCCTCAGTAGCAGGAACTTCTGCTATTTGCCAGTAAATGTACTTCTGACTCAGAAGGTCTCCATTAATAGAAGGGTTAGCTGATGAGGACCAGGGTGGTGATGGTAGCTGATTCTTTGGGGAGTGGAAGCCAGGGAAGTGGGAGGGTAGGGAGGAACTAAGAGATGCCACATAATTGCCATCAGGAGGACAATGGCCCCAAATGTTAGTAGGTTTAGCAGAGAGAGCGCTCCTAAATTTCCATGAAAGGCTGAATCAGAGATTTAAGCTTTGAGTTTCTGTGTTGGAATTCCTTTGTACTCATCAGCTGGTGTAGCCTGAGGGAACTTGGGTTGTAAGTTTATTGGTGCTCATAGTCATGGATTTCAGTGTATCAATTTGTTTATTTTTTAAAAAATAAGCATTTACTATATTCTTAACAGTTCACTAGATCAGGATTTGGCAAACTTTTTCTGTAAAAGGCTAGATAGTAAATATTTTAGACTGTACTGGCCATTCAGGCTCTGTCTCAACTACTCCAGGCTGCCCACTGTCACATGAAAGTGGCCCCTGACAACACATAAATAAAGGAGCATGACTGTGTTCCAATAAAACTTTATTTACAAAAAAAAAAAAAACAGGTAGTTGGCTGGATGTGGCCTGAGAGCTATAGTTTCCCAACTCTTTGCTCTAGATTGTATAGCAGATATCCCAAAATAAGTTAGATTTTCCATTATATTAGATATATTGTTGTCCTTTGAACTACATGGGTTTGAGCTATGAGGGCCCACTGAAATATGGACTTTTTTTTCAATAAATAAAACCTGCCCTTCTTTATGGCAAATTCTACATCCTAAACTAGATGTGGATGAAAAATACAGTATTTATGGGATGTAAAATTGTGCATTGAAGGGGTTGAATTTTTATATCCACAGTTCTATAGGCCCTGCTCTCTGGACAGAGGATGTGCAGATTTTGGTATCCCTGGGCAATCCTGGGACCAATCTCCTGTGGACACATAAGGACAACTGTATGTCCCTTTAAATGTTGCTTACACTATTAATTTGCAAAGTGAAATTCATTTGTCTCCGTAAAATTTTTCTTAGGATTTTCCCTGTAGAAGTTGGATGATACCATGCAGTGTGTCTGGGCCAGTTACCTCTCTGATACTCCTACAGCAGTTTCTGAAAGTGTGTTTTATAGAACATCAGTTCTGTGAAATAGCTCAAGTAAAAAGTTTACTGATAAATAAATCTTGAAAGCACAGGATTTAAAACGTTAAACCAATTTCTCTATCTCCTGTGGTATAATATTTACCTAGGAACTCAAACAACTTTGTGGGTTGTTCAATATTTATTTCTCTCCTATAACTGATTCATCTCCTAGTCCAGTTGATTCTATTTCTTAAATATTTCTCCACTTTGCCCCTCTCTCCATCTCTATCCCCCCATATAACTCCACTTCAGCTCCTGGCTTCCATTCAAATTCAGCCTCTTCTGTTCCCCAGACCCTGCTGCCAGAATTCTGTGTCAAGAGTGTTAATCTAACCATGTTGTTTCCCTGCTTAAAACCCATCAATGGCTCCTTCCTAGCCAGGGCAGCGTTCCCTAACTGGTATTCACTGGGATGTTAGCTGTGCCCCAAGAGAATTCTGCATGAAACCTTAGATAAACGTATTTAACTGGAGTTTTTACCTTTTGGACCTCTTTACAGTGCAAACCCATTAAAAATCACTACGTTATAGATATTACAAAGAGCTTCAATTGATGCAGATCCACTTAACCTCTATATCCACAACCAATGTTTGAGAGCTTCTCTTTTGATGTGACCCACTGTGTTTTTTTCTTGGCTAGATTGTCTATTTTTTCCCTTATGAAGGAGTTTAGGCAAATGGGAACGGAGTCAAGCCTGGCCTTGGAATTTCAATGATGCCTTCCTGGTATGAGGTGGGGTCCTTTTCTCCAGTTTCTTTGAGCCTCTTTATCATTAATTTTCATATAAAACTTACTTCATATAGTTGTGTGATTAAATGATACAACATGTGTACGGCAAAAAAAAAGTTCAGTGACTGGCTTATAAAGAGTGTTCAATAAATGCTATTTTGTCTTCCTGTTTGGGATGTCAGGGGAACTCACCAGGAATGCAACAGAACCAATTCTGTGTGTTGGGTTCAGCCCCTAGCTGAACAACAACTAAATCTCTGTGCACAAGGAAGGATCTTGAGAAAATACATCAGGCAATTTATAGAGTATTGCTCATGCTTATGCTCATAGGAACTAGAGTGGGTTTTAGGGGGTATTCTTTATTTTTCTGTCCAGACTGACAATACATTCTTCTGATCTAGTGATTTCCTGTACCTGAGTGATGTTGGTGATGCCTAAAAGCTCTGACTCTGCACTTAAACGCACATTGTTAGAATTGTGCACTGTTATTAAATAGAAGGTTAGATTTGGAGCTGTGTTGTCCACTAATTTTTACTTTTAAAATTTTAATTAAAGATATTTAGATGAAACACTTTGCGAATTTTGAGAAAAATACGAACAAAGTATGATACATATTTACAAACGGAATATTAAGGAGATGTAAAGTTTTAACAAATATCAATGATTTTAAAATATTCTAGAAAAAGTACTTACTAAAGTAGGTGGTGGAAAGAGCAAGAAATTAAGTAAAACAACTCCTAAGAACAATTTTAAAGTGGGAAACCTTGGAAGCTTTCACCACTCTGTTCACTCTGTTATTCTCCATTTTCACAGTAGGTGGCACCCTCCTCCTACCGTCAAAGTTTTTGTTTACACTAAGGTGTAAAGGGCTGATAATCCTTCACAACACGTAATAAATTCTTTTTGAGTCTTTGTTAATTATTAATAATTACAGCCCTAAAGAATGTACAGTATCTTGTATATAGATCAGTTGCATGGTTAAGCCAGTATTTCAACTGTAGTAAAGGAATTTGTTCCTGTATTTTATTTTAATATATTTGCAAATTGAACTTTGCAATTTATTCATGAACTCTTTCATTCATCTCTTGATGTCTTGCAGCTATGTTCCCAAATATTATTCTCTTTCTAACATGCTAACTCCACCCTGGACCTCTTAGTCTAGGCAGGTGACCCATTCACTAATTTTTAAAAACAAATTTATGTCAGTTTAATGTGAGGGTACAAACAACCAGGTCAAATATTGGATTTTGTTAAGTAGAGGCCTCTTGTGGTTATGTCTTGCACTCAAAAGGTATACCAGAAACCCCACATCATGCCCAGCATTCACTGTTTTTTCAAGAAGATTGAACCATTCTTTTTTTCATTCATTCATTCAATCAACCAACAACCATTCAATCAGGATTTACTATATGCCAGGCTCCACTAAGTTCAAAGAATTCAAAGATGAATGATTGAAATAGTCATATTTTTTCTTTAAATTTTCTTTCTTGGAAAATATAAGTTGGTCTTGACTAATTCTTTTTCAAAAATATATTATTAAATGCAATTTAGCACCATTTTATTTAGGATTTTTGCATGTATGCTAGTGTGGAATAGAGTTATAATTTTCTTTTTTTCAACTCTCCTTGTCAGTTTTAGTATCAAATTATGTTAGCTTCAAGAAGTGAGTTGTTTCCCCTATATATTCCTTGAATGATTAGTAAAACCTAATGACCTGTAAAACCATGTATGCCTAATATCTGCTTTGGGGGGAAGATTTTTAGCTATTGTTTATTTTCCTTAATGGTTATAGGTACACATAGGGTTTCTACTTTATCTTGAAGTACAGCTTGGTAGGTTATAGTTTTGTAAGAATTTGTATATCTCATAAAGTCCTCAGGTTTATTGGCATAATAATATTGTTCAAAATACTCTCTGGGTAATTTTTAAAATCTTTGTAGGATCTATAGTTACATCCCACTTTTCCTTAGACTTTTCAAATAATCAAGTCTTGATATTTTTTATCCTTTCAATTCTGTTTTTCTATTTCCTGAATTTCTACTTTCATCATTATAATTTTCTTCTACTCTTTTTAGGTTTGTTCTATAAAGCATTTTTAACTTAAGTTAATTACCTTATTAATTTTCATTTAGTCTTCTCTTTTGTAATGTTATAACTAATGTCTATGTATTTCCACCCAGGAATTGCTTTGGATACATTATATAGGTTGTAATATGAAGTATTTTCATTGCTGTTAAGTTATAGTTTCCTGTTCATTTCATAAATTATCTTTGACCCGCATGTTATTTATGTGTGTTGTATAATTTTCACATTTTTCCTTTTCTTTTGGTATTTTTTCTAATTTAATTACCTTTGGGTTAAAGAACACGATCTGTGTAAGACCTATCTTTTGAAAGTTGTTGAGGCTTAAATTTATAGACCAGCCAGTGGCCAATTTTCATAGATGTTTCTTGTTGCTCAAATATGTGTTCTCCAGCTTCTGAGATGACCTCTCACTAACCTCTGTCTCCTTGTATTCACACCTTTGTGTAACTTCTTCCCCTTAGTTGTGAGCCAGACCTATTGACTCATTTCTGATGGATGGAATATGTCGTTTCAGTGTTAGGTTATAAAAAGACTAAGGACTTCTACTTCCACAGTAACACGAAGAGCTCCACAAACCTGCTCCCCAGTGAAACTAATGAAAATCATAATACAAATTTTAACTATTTAAAGGCTCTGGAAATAATCCTAAGGGCACAAAGCCAGGGAAAACATTTATGCAATAAAATCTACTAAAACTTGGTAAGAACAGTGAGAGTATGTAGCATTTGAAGTATGACCTCCCCTCGCCTTTTCCAGCTCACCATATCTCTATCCAGACTATAGGGGAGTTAGAGAAAATAGAGAGCAGAAAACAGAGAAAAATCAATAAAACCAAAAGTTGGTCCTTTGAAGTATCAACATAATTGACAAATTTCTAGCTAGATTAACTGGGAAGAAAAGATAAAATACTCAGTAAAATCAGAAATGGAAAAGGGGACATTATTACTAACCTTATGGAAATAAAAAGATTTACAAAGGAATGCTATAAACAGTTTCTTCCCAATAAATTAGACAGTTTAGTTAGAACAGGTACATTCCCAGAAAGGCACAAACTACTGAAACTGAATGAAGAAGAAATAGAAAATCTAAATAGGCTTATAATAATAACTTAAATTAATAATCAAGAATTCCATGAAGAAAAACTCAGGCCCAGATGGCATCACTGGTGGATTCTAACAAATATTTAAAGAAGAATTAATATCAATTTTTCACATTCTTATAGAATAACAGAAAGGAGCACTTCACAACTCATTCTATAAGACCAGTATTATTTGATACCAAAACCAAGGATCACAAGAAAACTATGAACCAGTATCTCTTATAAATACAAATGCAAAATATTCAATAAAATATTAGCAAATTAAATACAGAAACATATAAAAGAATTATGCACCATGACCAAGAGGGATTTATCCCAGGAGTGCAAGATTGGCTAAATGCATGAAAATTAGTAAATATAATATCCCCTATTAATACAATAAAAAACAAAGCAAAACAAAAACAAAATAAGTATCTTAATAGAACTCTGGCCAGCATTTTACAATATATAACAACTTTTTATGATGAAAGCACAAAACTAGAACTACAAGGGAATTTCTTTAATCTGATAAAGGGCATGTACAAAAATCTCACTGCTAATATTATACTTAATGGTGAAAGACTAGATGATTTTCCCTAAGATCGGGAACCAGACAAGGATGCTTGCTCTTATCACTTCAACATTGTACTGGAAGTTCTTGCTCGAACAATTAGACAAGAAAATGAAATAAGAGGCACCAATATTGGAAAGGAAAAGTAAAACCATCTCTATTCTCAGATGACATAAATTTGTATATAGAAAATCCTTAGAAATCCACTATGAAAGTATCAGAAATAATAAATGAGTTCAGTAAGGTTGTAGTATAGAAGGTCAGTATAGAAACTAAAGGGGCCCAGGATTGTCAAAACAACACTAGAAGGTAGAACAAAATGGAGGACTCATATTACCCAACTTTAAAACTTATTCAAAAGCTACACTAATTAAGACAATGTGGTAATGGTGTAAGAATAGACATATTGATCAGTGGAATGAAATTGACAGTCCAGAACTAAACTCATGTATTTATGGTCAGTTGATTTTAGACAAGGGTACTAAGACCTTTCAATGGGGAGAAGAATATCATTTTAATAAATGTTGCTATGACCACTGGGTATCCAAATGCAAAAGAATGAACTTGGACCCTTATATCATGCTGTATACAAAATACATAAAAGACCTGAATATAATAATGTAATAGCTAAAACTGTAAAACTTTTTGTCATTTTTTCTTTAAGACAGAGTTTTGCTCTTTTGGCCATGGTAGAGTGTGATGATATCATCACAGTTCACTGCAACCTCAAATTTCTGGGCTCAAGCAATCCTTTGACCTCAGACTCTTGAGTAGCTGGGACTACAAGTGTGTGCCACCATGTTCCCCCTAATTTTGTTGTTGTTGTTGTCGAGATGGGATCTTGCTCTTGATATCTCCTGACCTCAAGCAATCTTTCCTCCTCAGCCCCCCTAAGTGCTGGATTATAGGTGTGAGACACCATACTCATTCAAAATTCTTAAGAAAAATACAGAAGTAAGTCTTTGTGACTTTGGATTAGGTAAAATATTATCAGATATTAAAAAACCCCACAAATAGCAATAGAAAAATAAATTAATTAAATATCATCAAAATTAAAAACTCTGTGCTTTAGAGGATATTATTAATTAAGTAAAGAGAAACTCACAGAAGGGGAGAAAATATTTGAAAATCATTCATCTGATAAAGGACTTGCATCTAGAATATATAAAGAACTTTATAATTCAACAATAAGAAAAACAGTAATGCCACTAAAATGTGGCAAAAGATCTGAATAAACATTTCTCCAAAAAAGACTATACAAGTGGCCACTAGCACATGAAAAAATGCTCAGCATCATTAGTTATTATGGAAGTACAAATGAAAATCATAATGAGACACCACTATACTCACTAGGGTAGCTATGATTTAAAAGGTCAGGTAATGTGTGTTTGTTAGGATGTGAAGATATTGGAACATGAATACATTGTTGATGAGAATGTAAAATGGTATAGCTATTTTGGAAACCAGTATGGCATTTCCTCAAATAGTTAAATATAATGTTACCATTTGGCCCCAAAATTCCACTCTACCTGTGCTCAAGAGAAATACAATACATGTCCACATTAAAAACTTGTACATGGATTTCCACAGCAGCACTGTTCATAATAGCTAAAAAGTAGGAAAAAGCCAAAGTTCATCAGCTGATGAACATATAAACAAAAATGTGGATTATTATCTCTTCTTAAAAAGGAAGGAAGAATTAATACATACTACAAGCTATATAAACCTTGAAAACATTAAGTAAAAGAGGGGTGGTGCCTGTGGCTCAAAAGGGTAGGGTGCTGGCCCCATATGCCGGAGGTGGCAGGTTCAAATCCAGCCCCAGCCAAAAATGACAAACAAACAAACAAAAAGCTAAGTAAAAGAATCCAGTTACAAATGGATCCATGTTATATGGAGCCAGAACAGGAAAATCTGTAGCAATAGGGAGTAAATTAGTGGTTGCCAGGGTGGGTGGAGGGATTGTGGTGATAGATAGTCAATGTATTAAAAACTATTAAATTGTACACTTTAATGGGCAATGTGTATAGTATGTGAATTATATATCAATAATGCTGCTCCATTATTGATATATAATTTTTTCTCTTTTTTCTCTCTCCAAAGAAGAAGAGAAAAAAGTTTGTGGCTTCCATCTTGAGCGGTTTCACTTGCTCTTTCCACCTCTCTCTTTCAGATTGCTTGCTCTAGGGGAAGTAAGCTGCTAGGTAATAAGAAGCCCATGTGGTCAGGAATTGAATTCTCTGGCCTACAACCAGTGAGGAACCAAGTTCTTATAACAATCATGTGAATGAATGGATCCTCCCCCAGTAGAGCCTTCAGATGAGACCACCACCCTGGCAGTTGACTTGAATGCAATTTCAGGGGAGCTATGATGCTTTTGCACTCTTGATCCATAGAAATTGTGAGATAATAAATGTTTGTTATTTTAAGCTGCCAAGTTCAGGGGTAACTGATTACACAGAAAAAGATGACTCAAATACCACTTGTTTTAGAAACATCCATTATATTAGGCTTATTTATTTACTCTTCAGGATGACTATGTTCTTACTGATTTTTGTTTCCTTGCCCCAGTTATTGGATGGGGTATGTTAAAATCTCCTGGTAGGATTATGAATTTGTGTATTTCCCATTTTACTTTCATGGATTGTAGCTTTAGGTATTTGATGTACCTATTTTGAGAATTTTGTATTAGGTAAATGCAAGCATTAGCCTATTGATCTCATTTACTATACTATATGGTTTTCCATTGATATACTTCATATTGAAAAGGAAGGATAAGTGGTTGATTCTTTCTCCCATGTACTGGTTTTCAAAATAGTGATTTCTTCCCTATCATTCCTTTAAGGATGATGCATTTGTTTTGAAAAGTTATTATTAATGCATGGGTTTAAACATACTGATGAATTATTAATTGATGAATTGTTCATAATATGGGATTTTCAAAGCTCAAATTGTCCAATCAATGTGGTCAGCAGGACCCTCTTCAATTTGGTTTTCAAGATAATTTAACATGACTTCAGAAGTCCTTCTTAGCTTCCTTGATATCTGGTATGACAACTTTTCTAAACCCATCTTGCATGTTTCATGCCTCACTCTTGGAATCAACTCCAGAAAACCTTAGTTTTTTTACTGGTAAATGGTATTTTAAGGCACTTATTGTATTTATTGCTAGTGGGTTACTTTTTCTAAGCTTCCCATATCATATGCATGGTTATTACATAATACGGTGTGGGAGGCCCAGAAAACACACAGACACACGCAAACACATACACACATATGTCAGTAGTTCTCAACCTGTGGGTTGCGACCCCTTTGGACTGTATTAAAGGTTTGTGGCCATTAGGAAGGTTGAGAACCACTGACATATATTCAAATTAGGATTACAAGTTGTTTTTAGTAATTTCTTTGTTATGTCTATATTTCCTTTCTTTACTATAAGATTCCTAGTTCTAAGGGCAATGAGATTATAGAACTAGAATGTCTTATAATTAGTCCTTTAAAAAATCAGACATCACAGACAAATATTTTAGAATAACAATACTAATAGTACCACCATCAGTACATCTCAGAAGAGTGACCACTTTTTGTATATGCTCTCCCATTTTTACAGTTTTATATTTGAATTGAGGAAATAGACATCATATACCTGACATTTTCTGTTTTAAACCCTATTTAATTTGAGTTCTAGTAGTTATATATCTAATGTTCATAACCAACCCTTGTGTTGATGCCTGCAAGAGCATGACCAACTACAAATGCCAGACCTCCCAAGAGACCTCCCCGCCCCTTCTGACACCAGCTGAATGTTTGGAAGAGTTTCTGAAACCACAGTCACATTCAATAATTTACTGTAAATGTGCAACATTTATAGAACTCACTACCAGCTTTCATAACCAAGGTTATAGTTTATTATAGGGAAAGAATACAAAGTAAAATCAGTCAAGAGGTGAAACCCATGAGATAGAACCGTGAGAGGTAACAAATCCTGCTTATCGGCATGGAGGTAGGCTGCATTGCCGTCTGTCTGTATGGAGGTAGGCTGCATTGCCGTAAGTCTGTATGGAGGTAGGGTGCATTGCCGTAAGTCTGTATGGAGGTAGGCTGCATTGCTGTCCATCTGTATGGAGGTAGGCTGCATTGCCGTCGGTCTGTATGGAGGTAGGCTGCATTGCCACCCGTTTGTTTGGAGTTAGGCTGTATTGCCGCCCGTCTGTCTGGAGGTAGGCTGCATTGCTGCCCGTCTGTCTGTGTGGAGGTAGGCTGCATTGCCGCCTGTCTGTACAGTGGTAGTTGCATTGCCACCCGTCTGTATGGATGTATGCTGCATTGCCGTCCGTCTGTACGGAAGTAGGCTGCATTGCTGCCCTTCTGTCCGGAGGTAGGCTGCATTGCCGCCCGTCTGTATGGAGTTAGGCTGCATTGCCACCCGTCTGTATAGAGTTAGGCTGCATTGCCGCCCATCTGTATGGAGGTAGGCTGCATTGCTGGCCGTCCGTCTGAGTGGAGGTAGGCTGCATTGCCACCTGTCTGTATGGTGTTAGGCTGCATTGCTGCCTATCTGTCTGTCTGGAGGTAGGTTGAATTGCCTCCCATCTATACGGATATAGGCTGCATTGCTGCCTGTTTGTTTGGAGTTAGGCTGCATTGCCGCCCATCTGTATGGAGGTAGGCTGCATTGCTGCCCATCTGTCTGTATGGAGGTAGGCTGCATTGCCACCCGTCTGAATGGAGGTAGGCTGCATTGCTGCCCGTGTGTCTGTATGGTGGTAGGCTGAATTGCCGCCCATCTGTATGGAGGTAGGCTACATTGCTGCCTGTCTGTACAGAGCTAGGCTGCATTGCCTGCCCGTCTGTATGGAGGTAGGCTACATTGCCGCCTGTCTGTACAGAGGTAGGCTGCATAACCCCCCGTCTGAATGGAGGTAGGATGCATTGCTGCCCGTGTGTCTGTATGGTAGTAGGCTGAATTGCCACCCATCTGTGTGGAGGTAGGCTACATTGCCACCTGTCTGTACAGATGTAGGCTGCATTGCCTGCCCATCTGTACGGAGGGAGGCTGCATTGCCGCCTGTCTGTACAGAGGTAGGCTGCATAACCCCCCATCTGAATGGAGGTAGGCTGCATTGCCACCCACCTGTATGGAGTTAGGCTGCACTGCCGCCCGCCTGTATGGAGGTAGGCTGCAATGCCGCCCGTCAGTATGGAGGTAGGCAGCATTGCCGCCTGTCTGTATGGAGGTAGGCTGCATAGCCACCCATCTGTATGGAGGTAGGCTACATTGCTGCCCGTCTGTCTGTATGGAGGTAGGCTGCAA